>JABASI010000426.1:0-39296 GCA_019776505.1 Tomocerus nigrus | reverse complement strand
AAAGTTTAAGAGTAGGTATTTTATTTTTTTCCTCACAAGTGCTTAAAATGAGTTTATATCTCTCATGAATCGTATGATAGAATATAATCATATAGCATAATATACTATAAATAGGAACAATTCAATTTCACTCCTATATAATAAGTAGATTAGATTAAAACTCCACTTCATTCAAGTAGGCACAGGTGCTTTCACATTAAATACCGATCTTCAACTTAAGTAGTCGCTACTATTGTATTATGATTGAAAGCAAGAATTGTTAGATTGCATTTGACATTAAAATTTACAACTATAATGCACAGTTGACACTAGATTGAATCAATGAATCATTGTATGGTGATTGGTGATGTTTGTAAACAAATGCATTTATTTATAACCTTTAAGTATAACCTTTAAGTTTTCCGAATAGGTATGTAGAGTAAAGGCTAGGTATGCATAAATATAAATAGCCTGCAATAATATTATCCTCTGTTCTATCTAACATGTTCTGTTATACTTATACAATATGCACTTACTAAGTAACTTTTATCGCCTCTATGCATGAGGAAGGGTTATCTATCATAAAAGTATTACAGTAACTTATACTATTACATAATTTTGCTTTTGCGTTAGCAATTTCTCAACATGTTTTTTTAGACAAAGAATAAAGTAGTAACCAAAGACTTTTCGAGATACATTCCGATAATTTGACTACAGATCTGTATAATATAGGTATGTATTATTGTTGGCAGAACCTTTATGATCCATTCAGTTCGTCCAGCAGGCGATGAACTACATTTGCAAATGAAATTGGATACTTAAATCATATAGCTAATGTATCTTGAAAAGAGGATTCAATCCTTTCAGCTTACAGAAGATAATTTTTATTCGATACTTACATTTACCCAGTGTTTGAAGTCCTTAAGACAATAAAGCTTAATCGATTCTCTTTATCTTCTTTTCAGATATGCACTTTAATTATAAAGCATCCCTGTATGTTTCATTAGATCAGTATTGTCGTTTACTATTTAGGTATCTATTTTGCCGACATTTAGATCTGTATTTACATGTGTTAGAAAGAACTCTGTCAAACGCACTACTGACTGAAACATATACGTTTAGGGCTAGGGGTAGCTGGCGTACGCTCGTCAAAGAGAGACTTTAAACTGTTTCTCTTTTTAAAGTTAACAAGTGAGTATTACTGTTCTTACTTATTACTATTACCGACAATGATTAGGGTTTAAATTGTGTTTCTGTGCACTTAAGAACAAAAAAATGTATATAGTCAACAATAATTGGTCTACTCAGTCAGCCTGTAATAAAAAAGCCGTACTATTTATTGCCTGGCAGGTAGTTAAGTCGTTGACATCTGCAAATATCAAGGCGACTCTAGTACATCACAATTATTATAGCATCTAATAATTGCTAATTTGCTTGCCTATCAATGAGTACTGTGTAGTTTACGTTGAAAAAGCATTGCATCATTGTATGTACATACCTATAGTAGCTAAGGTTAAAATCTTCTTTCTACATACATTAAAATTAAGCATATAGATAACAACAGATACATAGACATTCTGATACAAAAACTACGTACGATGTAGGTAGCACCAAGGAAAACGCATATACAAAAGAACATGCGAGGTGCAAAGTTTAAGCGTACAGACCCGACTACAGATGAGATCACATCAGCGGTTGTCCGGGGTTGGATACATATGCGAAATGCAAATCGTGTGTAGCCGAACTTCATGAGTCGTGTGAGTTTGAGTTTGAAGAGATATTGGTGTGACCGAAATCATCTCATTTTATGAATCAAAATTAAAATGGTTCACTTTCATAATGGGAACATTTGCGAACTTTGCAAATGTAACGTATTCTTTGTTAGCGCATTGGATCGTTTTGTGATAAAAGCTTAAAGCTACGTAAAGTAAAATTTTTTGAATTCAGGATTTGGACTACCATCACAACTTTTTCCAAAATTCATATACAAACTTTAGCATATATAAATGTACCATTAATATGCATCGGGTCACGTCACATCACAATTTGGATTTCACACAGGTGACACAACCCGGCTAGTCTCAGTGCATAGGTATACAGAGCTAGAGTAGGTCTTAGTCTAAAGGCTACATTGCCTGTATGTTGGATTGTTGTGGTTGTTTTGTGCATATAGAAAGACATAGAACTAGAACTAGACCTCTTATATGCAGTACCTAAGCACATACTTTTGTAAACGAGCTTATACCATAGCATGCATTTGTTTAGAGCTTTTGCACTTTAGGAGTATCAACTTATCAACTATAAGCTTCTATGTAGTTTTGGTTTGGGGTATGTATGGTTATAAAGTTATAATGTTTGCTTCCATCCAAGTACGAAGTACTCATGTCTATACTATACATATACTGTGGGATAGTATACACGGAATCTTACATCTCAAGCTCACCTGTTGGACAAACGGCTTGTGATTGGCTGTGGACGGATGGTGCGATGTTGAACAGCGAATCCAGGCCGGCTGAGCTCACCCCATACACTTTTCTGCAGTAGGAAAGTTCTTATTTCTTACAACAGCGAAAGCAGCAACGAACACGACACGAAATGACGTTACTCTTCTGTGCGTTCGTTATAAAAGAAATAGGAAAACCCTTACTATAATATAACTATAATATTATTATAACTATTCTGTGTGATACTTTGCTCTTGCTACTAAAATAAATATACTTTTCACACACATACGGTAGGCAGTCACAAAAGTATTTCATGCATTCTTACTATCATCTTGCCTTGCTCCATGTAATGGCTACATATTATGCATGCTATTCCTTCTATGTATCGTAAGCTTAAAGGCTTAGTTTTCATTCATTCTTTTAATAATAATAAATATACTATACCCAAACACGTTCTTCATGTCTCCCTGTACTATACATGCTTTTTCACATCGTATTTCTTATTTCTTACCCACTTTACTATATTATATAGAAGTACCCATTTGAATTTTGAATCGCTATTTACTATTTATATAAGGTCAATAAGAAGTAAATCAGGAATTAAACATACATTTTTACGATTACAAGGTTTACATACCACAGTTATTAAAACAGTCGCTTGACCTGAGAAAGTAGTATATATAGTATCATCAGTGGTATTTTTTATCTTTAGGTGCTAGCTATGCTGCAATAATTTTTTGATGTGTCAACAAGAATTTTGTAAACAAATGTTGCATATTAAATGTCTTATCTAAATATTATGTAATTCGTGGTGATTTTTTAATTTTTAATATTACATAAGGCTGAATGACATGAATTAGGGCACGGTGCCAATAAAGAACAAAAAATCTTTGTAAATATTTTTTGGTGCTAACTGTGGTCTGTGTATCACTAAAATAATAAAACCAAAAATGTTGACACTGAAAATATTTTGCTCTAATTGGCCCTTAAAGATATTTCTAAGGCTTTGGTGTTTTTGGATGTTACTGTACGCAAATTACGTGGTTTTGGCTACATATGAATACTCCAGACTTTTAACTCTGCTGAGTTTTGAGTTTAGATGCCCGGGTCATTATTGCAGTATTCACGACAATACGTTTCTGTTGATGATTCTACTCTATTCTCTACTCTACTACTACGACTACGAGACGAGAACTACTGATAGTAATATTTACAAAATACACATACAGACATACAATACAAACAGCGTCTATATAACAGGTATATTTTATATAGGATACTGTGCAGTGTGCACTTTAGTACATAGAACATTGTAGGAGTAGCCTGAAAGGTGTGCATGTAAGATTTTGTCTGATTGCATCTTGAATGTCTACTGACTGATCATACCACCACCAACCTAAACAAACCAACCCCGACCACGTACATCGTACATTTCCAACCACGGGTTCTGTCTGATTCACTTTGCAAGTCTTTGATCTGCCTGGAGTTTGTTTTGTTCTATCTCAAAGCAGAAGGTACTTGAGTGAGTACGTGTAGACTTACGTGTGTATGACACAACATAACGTGATACCTACGGTAGAGACGAATCAGTTGTTTAGAGTTGTGCGAGGACGAACGAGTGGTTGAATCTTAGGATAAGAATTTAATTGTCAAAAGAGTTCGCATCCGAGAGGATATAAAATTCTGCCTGCGAAGAAGTCCAGCGTTCTATATTATTTTAAGACTTTGGATATAGCCACTTATATCGCATTCGTGTTCGTGTCCTACAGTTCATAAACAACAGAGGAAAACATTGGCGGATAATAATTTTCCGTGATTCCTAATTCCTGGAGTATCATTACAATTACTTCGTGCTCGATTATTGACTGGACTGGAAGTTGAAAACACTAAGTCCACAACATTCGAACCCTCAGTCCTGTACTGGAGAAGCAGCTGTGAAGACAGTCAGCATTAAACTAAGCGGAAAGATCCGTAAGCGACATCCTTTAACTTGACATTTAATTTTAATATCTCTCCAACTCCATAATTGTTAATATAGTTCATTCATTCTGAACATAGCACTATAGCACGTACTTGTTCCATGCTGATCTAGCACATTATTTTTCTTTGATTCCAAAGTCCAATTTCAAAAAGCGCATGCATATGTATCCCTTCTGTCAAAGTCTGGCAGTCAGTAGCAAACCAACTATAGAACTAGACTTATCAACATACAACTCGGGGGGAATAGCATGAGAAACCCAGATAATAGGAGAGACGAACAGTTCATATGTATAATTTTTAACACGAATGCAGTCAAATCAGTTTAACTCACTATTCACTAAGCTATAGCTATTTATAAATAGGTGGCAGAGATCACAGATAGCCAGCTTTTACGACACAAATATAAAGTGGTGCAGTGGCTCATCCCGTCTTTAGTAAACAGTGAGTTCTTCTTCTGATCACATCTCTTATATAATACTGAGAATTTATTTTTACTGTGAACAGCAGTAAGAAAACCCAATCAGACAGTTGAACGATTTCTTAAGAATCTGAAACGAATAAGATACCTTGAAAATTGAAAAGTCAAAGTTGACATTTTTGTGACATTTTAAGATCACATTAGTTACAACTCCTTGCAAATATATACCATATAGCAAATTGACTGGTTAATCCGTGATATCCAACAAAATATCTTCTACTCAAAAAGTCAATAAAGGCTTAATTGAATTTTGCGATTTGAAATCTCTAGATACCGACAAGTTTCTTCGAATTCAAGTAAACACACTTAGAAATAAGTTGTAATACGCTTCTAGAATACATACTACACCAGTCATCTTCATTAGTTTTTTAAATCAATTCATCATTACCCGGTAAGTTAACAACCTCTTCTGTTTAATACTGTTCTTCGATATACACATACGTCTCATCAGTCATACATAAGTCATAACATAACCCGTTCGGTTTCTTGACTTTCGTGAGTACTTATGATGTGTACAGGAAGGATAGCTATACTGTGTAGGTAGATTATAGAATTTATTCAATTTATAGATTACCATATTTAGTTTAATACAAGTTTCATTTTCATTTCGTCGCGTCACTTGATACTGCGACTTATTGCAAGTTAGCTAAAGAGAATGCAAGCAATTTTACCCCCATTTCCTGATTATCGATTACTTTTTAATCAATATCAGCTATTATTAAAGGGTATTTCCTAGTTGGGGAAGGGAATAATTTCAACGCTTGGTTGTTTGATTGTGCCCCAGTTAGAAATGGTTAGATATGTAGATGTAGTGTAGATGTAGACGTAGATAATACAAGGAGTAAGACTTGCATTGCAGTCCAAGCTTCCAGTTTTACTAAAAATAATTTTTGAGAACAAACATTTGAAAGTTCAGAGAAAAATCATGCTCATTCATCAGTTCATCATGTATTGTATCATTTAAGAAGAATTATAATTTTTCCAATCTGCATTCTCCAAACGGTGATTCATAGACAGACACCTCATTATTTAGTAGGTAAAAATTCCGTAGGTATACGTGTATTATCATCACCAAATTTGTAAACAGTTATGACTAATGGTCTGGCACTCACATCACAATCCACATGAGTACATTAGTATATCAGTGAGATTAGCACTCTTTTAGCAATAGGTGAGACAGAATAGTCATACGATCACTCTTTTGCAAACTTGCGATCGTACGATGTTTGACAATGGGATGAAAAGGTGAGTCATTCTCATCCTAGCTAGCTGGTGCTTACGGAAACTATACAGCACTATATGCACTAGCTAGTAAGGCAGTTCTGAATTCGTCATAGTCTTAGCCATGCCATAGCTCTCTCTCTATACTTCGTGTACAGCCTTCCTTCCTTCAGTTCCACATCCACAAACATAACGTATGTATACGTTTTCGTTGATATACACGTTAGTTATGTATGTTATGTGAATGTGTGTGAGTGTGCATTCGTTGAATGTGAAGGTAAACTTGAGACATGTTGTTCTGTTGGAATATGAGACTTGGCGTTTGCAATTTAAGTATTTATATAATTTATTTTATTATTGTATGCATACTTTCCTATATGCAGCTTTGATATGTTCAATGCAAAATGCAAGCAAATGGTGTAGTTGTGCTATTTTATTTACCACTTTTGTTTACAATCTCAAAATGCATTGTTGGTACTATGCTAATAGATAAAATAGGCAAATATTGCATATAGGTAGTATGCTATCATTCATTCTGTATGTAGTTTATCTTTAATCGATTTACTATTTATTAGTGTCTGTCTGTATGTGTATGGCTATATCTATATGTGTCGTACATGACGCAGAGACGGCTTTTTTGCCGTAGTAAAATGTAGCTAAAAGTAGTTAAGATACTGTGCTGACGTGTATTGTTGTTATTTTTTGTGCTTACGTGGAAAATGAATGATGCAATTTTATTAAGTATGTAAACACAGACAGACACACATTTTCTGTAAGCCGTGCCAGCATCATTTCGCGGCTATGAATATTTGTTGTTAGTGTTAGCATTGAAGTATCATAGTTCAACCGATTATAGATAAATATTATGCAGACATAAAAATGCTTCAATTTTAATCCCTTAAATTGAGTTTTTAATGTAGCCTTTTCTGTCGGTTTTCAGTTTGCAATCGCAATCGTTTCAGTAGTATAATATTGACAATATCGTAGAATAGGTAGCTTTGTAATTGATTGGGCATGGGCATTAATGGGCATCAAAGTGTTTCCCCTGGCAGCTTAGACAATTTGTGTATGGTAGGAGGATTATTGGATTTGATTTTCTATGTCACAAATCGAGCTTAGTTTTATCAGTTCCGAGTTCCATTTAAACACTATTAAACTAAACAGTGAAGCAAGTACAAACAGTACGCAATGAGTGTATGATATACTTTTTGAATGAACGTAAAATGTTTATTATGTGATGTGTAAAACAAATATTAACCCATGCACTGGTTGATAGACCGAGATAAAAAACCAAACACTTACTTGTGATGCAGTTTTACATAAGTACCTATATATTTTGATAATATTTCTCCAGAAATAACTGGAAAAGTAATTGAATAAATAATGGTACATTAAATACTTTCATGCAATAATACAAGTGAACTGAGTGAATGACTGCATCAATGCATTGATAAAACAAGCATTTCATAAGAGTCTCCTGTGACCTAAAAATGAAATTCGTCAGAGAAGCTATTTATAATTATTTTCATTGTCAATAAGTTTTTTTTATTGCGAAATGAGCGTTATAATTCTCATTTAAATACAGTAGACCTCGTTTTAGAGAGTTAGTTAGTTGTAGGTTTACCAAGGTAGTTCATTGTCAATGTCGGACATCCTAAAGTTTAAAAAATTTTGATTCTATTTTATCAAGAGCTCAGTTGAAAGTGAAGAAGTTGAAAGTAAAACGGTAAGAATTTATTATTATGTGGTTTTGCTGTGGCATGGCTGAGAATGTCGACTTGGTGAACTAATCAATCGGCGAAAAGCAAAGCACTTTGCCAACAAACGAGACAGAATGGCACATTGGGATTTCCAACAGGAATTCTCGCGTGTCTATATCAAGTTTGTTTTTTGGTCATACGATGTATTTTACATCTCGAGCATTTTATTCGGGTATGTTCGGAGTTTGGCAATGAACAAAATTAGATACCGGAAACCGGTTAGCGACCACATTCATGTAGTAGTGGTGTGCATAAATCTATACAATAGCAATTTGTTAGTATACTAGAAAGCAACTTGACTTTTTTAGGCCGACTATTATTGAATGTATATGAAAAGGTTTTCTCCATTTGTTCGTGAACTAGGTCATTACATAAACCTATATTATTTTTTAGTTTCTTTTGCATTCTTTTATTTACTTTACTTCATAATAATGGTAGGCTATTATAAAAATGAGATCATACGATACGTGTAAATTCTTTAATGTTTAATAATTGCAAGCTTCAAGGGATTTTTTATTATGAAATTACAGGTATTACATATTTCAATCTAAATTTTATAGTATTTACGGTTGAATTCTATAGAAGCTAACTGCGTACATCGTCTTTTGGCCCAAACTTCGATTTGTAATGTCAATATTATGTCGTATCGTATCTCGTATCGTACGCTATGTTTGTAAGCAAAGAGAATTTTACAGAGCTAGTCTAAAACTCTAGTCTGCACTAAATGTACTGGCTTAATGACTTAAGTGGGTTTATATATTCTACAACATCCGGACTAGGAAAACTGTAAAAGTTGACGTTTTGAATCATATGAATCTTGCCAATTAAGTAGGTACATAGTATTTGCATACTCAGATGTTACTATGCAGTAAAGGTACTGTTACTGGTACACGAAAGAAAGGTTGATCGATTGCTGACGCGACGAATTAAAGTAGCAACGTAAAATAAATAACGAACTCAGCGTATTCAAGTTATACATTTGCTTACATTTTGGTGTCATGTTTACGAGATGATAGGGCGGGCACAGTCCCAACTCAGTCAAGGATGTTCTTTATATATTATAAACTATATACTACATAGCTATAATAGATTTTATGTAAATCAGTGAATTCATTTGTTAACTGTGTCTTCAGTCAGTCAGTCACATGTATGTATTTCTGGTTTGCTTTTTAACTGAATTGGCTCTCTATTCACTTAAGATTACGTAATAAGCCTTGTCATGTCATTGGAGTATTTAGAAACAGAAATTCTTAAATTCAATTGCCTAGAACTTAAACTTAACTTAATGAAAATGAAACGTAATTATACAATTGTATTTCCAGTATAAATGCTCTTTTGTTCTTATTTCACATGAACGAAAAGCTTTCATGAAAGTTATTTCAGTTCTGTAATTCAAGGCTTTGTATTCCTTTCGTGTAATGATCACTCTTGGGATACCAAATTTTGTCAGAGTCTCGTAGCTATGTGGAGATAGTATTTTTAATGCCTTCCCTTAGGATCAGAAAAAGTAAAGCACGGGTTATGTACATAGAATTAAAAAATGTTTTCAGCTCATCTATACAATAGGCACTAGGGATTATAGTCATAATTCAAAGTTCATCCAAATGGAATTTTAATGTACATGCCTATGTTCCTGCATCCGGCCATGCAAAGCAGGAAAATAGACAAATAAAATTATTTTCTTTCACGTACGTGTCTCATCAGAGTTATGTTACTTTTCAGTTTGTGAAATATCTGCCGATATTCTCCGTGATATGTAAATTATCTATGTTTGCTGTACGCAGGGCGTTTTTTTTGGTAATTTCATGGTGGGAAATAATCAATTTTTACAATTATACTATCTTCCCTTAACAGACAAAAAGAGATGCGAAGTTAGAATTTATTAATAAAATGGTCTTCATATTTTTATCTTTGAGAACTGAGCATTGGTCGACTAAAGGAATGTGACGTGGCGTATATCCCTTGTAGTTTAGGTTTAGGTGTATAGCAGTATTCCTAATTCCTCCCTCCACTCCACTAATCCACAATCTATTATCCATCCTCATCCTCTCGTATCTCAGAAAGACTCTCTTACAGACTACAACATTCTTACAGTTAGGACTTGCCTTGCTCAGATACCTTATCAGGAAACATGGAGCGAGACAAGTTCCAAGAAAACTTGTATCGCATTATACTAGCTAACCCTAGACCCCACTAACAATGCCACAAAAAATTACATGACCTATCCTATCTACGTGTAGAGTGTACATGGAGCAGTTAGCGTCTCGCGTTATGAACCAAGCTTTATGGATAAAGTGGGAAGAAATGTTTTAAATGATAATAAAATTCATGAGGGCAAAGTGCATTGCATGCTTTATGTAGCAAGTCATGCATGCCATGCAGAGCTTGTCCATGATCAACATTCTAGAAAAGTACTTTTGGTAGAAGGTCATCTTTTGCCTTTCAATGTTTCAGCTCTATAATTGTCGGCTATAATCTCTTTTTCCAGTTATTACTATATGAATTCATTGGGCAGGGGTAGCTACGTGACATTTTAATTGTTACTTATACGTCTCTCTCTCTCGTGTTTAGAAATAATTCCAACATTTTGTCAGTGTCATTTTAATAAGTCCATAGTTCCAGTATGCCTAGTGGCCTTATAGAATGCAATCATTTTAACTTCGTTATTATGTAACATTATTTATTTAACTACCTACTAGGAAACAATTGACTGCATAACATAGGAGCTTTTATGAAATACTACAATTATTGCAGTGGGTCAAGTTTTGTCATTTTTTGTTTTCCTATTCAAGTATTATAGGATTAAGGGATCATATATTATTATACACTCTTATTATACTGTCACTGTCAGGAGGTTTGTATAAAATGTAAATTGCATAGTAGGTAAGGTAGCTTAGACAAGATTTGATGATGGAATCTATAGGAATTTATTTTGTGTAGGTTTATTTTGTAAATATAAATGCAGTTGAGTAGCTGTTCAGCTATTGTGCACAAAGATTGTGCAGAAAGATTAGAAAAGCTTCTCTGCAAGTAAACAATTGGAATTCCCTGCAAGACTAGAGAATGAAATAGATGTATGTTAAAGTAGGTAGTGGTAAGGCTAAATACTAGAATTACATGTGAAACCACTGCACTAGCCCATACCTGCGAGATAGATGTATAAAATAATGAGTTTGGCTACGGCGTTTCTGGCCGCAAGTGTACATTTTGCATTATTAGGGTTGCCTTAACTGACATGGTGGTGCGATTCCTTTTTCTGTGCATAGGCATGTAGGATAAGTTGGTTTGTTACTAAGTGTTTATTGCAGCAAAAATTCAGCGCTACCACTTTCAAAGTAATGCCTTTAAGATTATGATGTTGTATCATAATATGCAATTCGCGGAAAAGGTCATTGATACCTCAACATTCAAAAGATCAAACGCAACCTGATTGAACGAAAGACGAACGAAACCATCCGTTGTTTTCTTGTATGTACATTGCATTAGGGTGGATCTGTATTCTCTGAGTTACGTGTTGTCTTTTTTGCAAATGTAGATTTGTACTTGCGTTTTCTTATTTTTCTTCTCGTTGCAGTCGTTTTATTTGATGGAGAATTGAACACGCATAAAACATCTATTGCAAAATACATCAAAGTAAATATTCGAGGACAGATAGATTGAGTGTTTAAAATGTAATAGTTATCATTAGTGAATAAGTGGCACGATTTAAAGGGAATGAAACACGCTATTTTCTATATAATTACTAACGAATGTGTTATTTTTTTCTAATTCCAGGTTGCAAAAATGCCTTCAATCGCACAAATCGACGACACTCTTCCTGTACTGACAGGCTTCTCCGCTCCCATGAAAAAAGCCCAAGCTGAAAATGAGCATTTCCAAAACGGAATCCAAAATGGGCTCAACATTAATAATAAGAGACATACCTTGGAGAAATACGAAACAGATAATATCATTAACACAGAAAGAAATGGCAACCACATCTACACCAATGGAAATCACCACAATGGAAATGGAGTTCACATTACAGAGGATGATGAGGTAATAATATTCCTTCCAAGTTCCAACCTGGTGCCTACTTGATACTATTATAATTTAACTTAATTTATTAAATACTTAGTTAAATAGCTTTGCTCTTTCACAATTTATGTAGACAATGACGTGACGATTTACTCGAAACGAATTTAAAGTCAAAGGACATTGCCCATCCGTTACTTTGTTTCTTGAATGTCGTCTTGTCACCTTGAGATTCTAAGATTATAGTAGTGTGAAAATATCTAGAAGCTAGTGAATGCACGAAGAAAGACATTTTGCATATTAAGTCTACATTTCATGCTCACTTTATTTTGCGTTTAATAGCAAACAAAAATATTAGACAGGTGTTTACAAAATCGTTTATTACTAAATAATGAGAATAATGACTACAAGGTATAAGTAGTAGGCAAAAATTCGCCGTGCATTTTAATTATGGGAATTATTCATTTCATTCAACAAGTCTCAAAGTCTCATCTTTAGCATGAATGAGTATAAAAAACTAAGTTTAAAGTTAAGGCTGCCCTTATAATTACAAGGTGCGTCTTTTATTCTTTCATGTCTCTTGTCTTTTGCTCATATCCATTTTACAGTGAGGAATTTGAAGATTTGAGTTTTTGTCTCATCTTTTCCTTTCAAATTCCTTTAGGTGTTGTGTTCCTAAGGAAATTATGTCAAGGATGTATTCTGCAATATTTTACACCTGCTAATTAATAGCAGCTGGTTAGTCCAATAGGATTTGCTTATTATTATTTTTTAGTATACTGTCGGCTGTCGAAAACTCAAAAAATTGTAGTTTATTAACCAAAGGCAGTCATCATGTCTTTTATCTTTAACATACATAATATTGTAACTGTTTAATTATTGTCAATTGGCCCATAATTTCAAATTTCTCAGTTTGACATGCATCAGACGTATGTCTAGAAATATTCTGCTTATTTTAACACCTAAATTGAAAATTAGCCGTAACTCGTTTTTCGCCAGCACACAGTATTCTCCGAAAGTTCTTAAATCGCAAACTCTAACGCTTACGAGTAGCAGTCATATTACAACACACGTAAAAAATTCGCTCAGTCTCTATGAGAGTATGTCAATAGACGACATCCCTTCTGTTTCCGATGAAGTAGTGGAAGGAGCAGTAGCTAAAGATTCAAAGCCCCTAACTCCTGTTTGGCCCACTTCCGAATCCAAACGTGACTCTCCTGACTATCAGTTGCATTCCTCAACTTTCCCGAAGTCCCAAGAATCCGATTTAGAAGCCTCGAAGATATACAATTACACCATTTCAACTACATTTTTTCACCATCAAACTACCTCTGTCCCTAAATTGAACAGTAGATTGAATCTTAGTTCATTCAACACGAATTTCATAGTATGGCATTACTGACATTTATATATATTGGGCTTAAAGTCTACATAATTCAATTTTTATTTTCTTAAATAAGAGCTTGTGTACTAAAATGTAATTTGAACAAGTGACAATTTAATTCCATTTAAGTTTGGAACATGAGATTTATTTCTAAATGACTTTCTTTTATTTGCAGTCAAATCTAAAGGTTGAGGAGCCTTTGAAGAACGGAAAGGTGTCTAATGGTGTCCACTTGGACAAAAAGTCTATGCACACTACAGCTACCCCAGCTGCTCCAACAACATCTACTGACCCTAGTCTTGCCTGGAAAAGCGATGGAAAAGTTTACACCAAAGGTAAAAACAATGATAATATCAAAATAGTTCAACTTTACCATATGATCATCAGTTCAGCAGTTCAAAATTTGATTAAATCAGTCAGAAAAACGTGTGTACTTGAAAATAGAAGATAAGTTAGTAATGAGCCATATTAAATAGTAGATTAACTAGTTTATATTTATCTACCCATCATTTCAGCACGTACGGCTTTCGCAATAGCGATCCGTGAGACTCCCTTTTTACTTCAATGGGGCATTGTATGTAAAAATTTAAATTCGCATTGGTCACGCTTTCGCAACAAATGCAAATGATGTGGAGGTAGGAATTACCACACTGTGAAGAAAACCTCGGAAAATCCTAAAAAAGCAACTTGCTATAGTTAGGTAAATATGTTTTCAAATGTGTTGTGTTTTATATATCAGTCAGTACACAAATTACAAAGATAATTTGTATACTGCTATATAAAAACTTGCAATTGATGATATGTCGTTTACATTCGGTTATCTACATTTCTGAATCTGGTGTGAACCATCATCAAATTAACGTATTAAATTAAATAAGAATATGAAACTACTGCCGTAAAAAACGTTTTCATAACCACTGGAATTTGCAGTAATAACTTTTTATATTGTATACTATATAAAGTAATGTAATTTAAAGTGCTACCTATTTATTACTTATGCACAGTGTATACAGAGCTTTATCCTTTTATTAATGCTCTTGCAATATTGTTGCGTTTGGTTGGGGTTAAGCTGCTCAACGCATTATTAGTATTAGTAATAGTTAGTTCTATTATGATTGTTACATTGCTTACTATTACGTTACATTTTTAGTCAAATATTTTTCATGCCTTGTAGACTTCTTTGATTATATCCTTCGCACACAACGCGACTGACTTAATGTGTTGAAAATAATCAACTTAAAGATAGATAGGTAACGTTTTTCTGTTTACATACGCCACACCGTGTTGTGCCATATTAATCATCATAATTATGTATCTTAGATGGTATAAGGTTTACACTGGGCAGTAATGATGGGATAGTCTGTATTTTATAAATCTGTTAAGAGTGATTCTGTACAGATTAGACTACCTGGCCTGGCTGTGTGCAGTATTTTCTTGATAAATATGTGGTATCAAGACACTGGAGACATATTATTATATTATCATTTCCGTTTGGCTGGCTTTCGAGCAACTTTATTAACATCAGTTGTAGTTGTTGTAGTGTATCTGTTTAAATCTTCAATTATTGTTTTCGAAGGATTTTATAACCGTCATTGTATAATTTCTATATCCTTAATTTATTGGCTATGGCTGCAATACTAAATACGAACTTAAGCTCTCTATGCATGTAGGCGATGCCTATGATAATTGCAATGCGGCAATGCACTTTGACGTAAGGAACATTCAGCCTCTCGCAATCAGATTTAAATGTAGGTAATGTAATTTTACAATACACGCAGTTACGTACGCTGCCCCTAATTGTTTGCTCGTTATCGATTTCTGAAGGAAATCAATGATGAAACGCCTTTACGTACGTACGTCTAGTCTGAGGCATTTCCTGTTCAATTTTAATGTAATATTATCCTCGAAGCCAATAAGGGATCTATTTTGTAGTATTTTTTACCTGATTTGATATCAATGGCCATTCATAAAATTGATTTTATTGTCGCCTTGTACTTCGCACGTTATTATGACATTTTTTACCCTGGATAATAAGTGAGAGAGCATTGACCTAAAAGTTATTAAATTATGCATGCCTTCAATTACATCGTATGATCGTACGATAGTTATTAATAATTCAAATGTGATTATTGTTGGGAAATAATTCCGTAAATACGTAGAAAGGTGCATAAGAATGATCTACCGCTGAGATATATTCCTATAATATGTAATATAAACTAATTAGGAATAATTTAATCGTTTCAGTATTGATTCGTATCATGGACGATATTGTCTGTAATGTTACGGTGGCTGTTAGCGTTTGGTTTGCCAGACAAATAAACGTAGAAACTTCCTTTGCCTTCAGCCTTAAAGCTCAATAAAACCCACTAATTCGTTATAACTTTTGAGCAATGATATCAACAAACTTCTCTGCGAAATGATAGTATAAACTATAAACTATATAGATCTAGTTGATATGATTGTACGACTTGGTCTTTTGTAATAGTATAGCCAGAACATAATACAATATAGAAGTCATCCGATCACCTTTTCAGGTCAGTAGGTCTCATTATCTCATCGTGTTCGTGTATGTGATGCCTTCTTGTGAAGAGAATTCTAAGATGGATTGTGCAGGTCCCTGGTACTTGTATTTCTATTCTATCTATCATCCATCTGTGCAGGCAGTGTACAAAAGTACATAATTCATTTATGTTTTCCATATTGCTTGGAAAAACTTGGTCATCAACAATTATCATCATTTGCATAAAATATAATGGGTACTTATGTACTACCTATATTGCTATTTCTGCTCATTCATTGATATTTTGTTTACTATTATTGACGTTGGTTGGTTCAGGGAATGAGATAGACAACTAATGCTAATGGTAAATAGAAGGACATTCATTTCATGAGTTGTTTCCATTAGTCAATGAACATAGGCGGGGTCTTAATCGGACTTGATTACAAGGGCTAAAAATATTGTCAACGAATTAATTGATGCGTTCTTGCTGTTTTGTAGTCCTGATGATACAACGTTGACATTCAAAGTTATCGAATTGGCAAATATTTACCAGCAGAATTTAAACAAGAACAAGAGTGTTTTGCATTAGAGTCATTACAATCTGTAGTCTGTAGTAGTATGGCGTGTTAGGGATGAGTAAAAGCCAGCGGATGCATGTGCAGATAAGCAGTGATAACTCCGTTATAAATAAATAATTATTTAGCTCAATGATATCCGCCATAAAGTATCGTACGATACATTTAGAAGGATTTATTTATACAACTTAGTATACGACACAGTTAAATAATAATAAATCTTCATGTTATTCTGCGAAAAGAATGATTATCTGTGCAGAATGTTTATTGAATTGAAATCTGAGTCGGCAATAATTCATATTTATTGGTCACATAAGGAATAATAATAATAATAATTGGCAATGTTTTATGCGCCTTATGATACTAGTTGATTTTAATCTCAGGCACAATTACTTAAACGTGGAAAAATCTTTTACTTCTCATGGTTAACTAAATATTGCAAAAGTTTTCCGCATGGATTTTCAGAGTAGAGCATGGAAGCGGTTTAACAACTTAGGCGAGTCGAGGCAAGCATTGGCTAGTTTAACATCATTGAATCGCATGGCCTGATCATTCAGAGGAAAATGAATAAAAAATGGAAACGAAGGTTATCTGAGCAAGGCTGGTGAGCAGGTGATCCCTAGGAAGCAGTTAACCATAGCTTAGCACTCTCATCTTTAATATAATAAATGCAGTTCTTCACAAATGTTATTTTCTAGTGTGTTCGCTGACCATTTATTTGCAATGTTGCAGCCAGGTGGATAGTATTAACTCTTCTATTATTCTCAGCAAGGATACCATTAAAATATGTGCAAAGGATGGTACCTATATGGATTATTATAAACTTGCAGAAAGGCCTTGAACCTTAGTCAGCACATGTACATGTAGCTACACCTTTTACAATAATCAGAGAGCAGATAATATCATATTATGTGTTTCGATAGATAGGACGGTGTATTTATTACATTCTTTCTTATTTGCTTACCTTATTGAATTGGCTTGTAGGTAATATAATTTTTGAAGAAGAGGAAATTCACACGGGTATCATTTCTCACCTGATTTTATACAATACAACAATAAGGAGCAGTAACTTATCCATGTTTACATAGATGAAAATAGTAAACATGGGCCTAAGACACTTCTCCAGCGTAATAAGTAGCTGAAGTTGTCTTTTGTTTCCTCTGCAGTTTGTTTAAAAAAAATTATTTTACACAGATTCATATAGGTAGAAGTACAGATAAATAGTTTGACGAGAACATTCTATGGAAGTTGTCTTGTGTACTTGAAATCCTTCATTTCCCCTTGTTTTTATTATTACATGCAATGCATAAGTTTTTCCTTCAGGGTAGTTAATTTTGATTTTGAGTTGCAATTAGCGAGAAAATTAACGTGATAGAAATTATGGGTAGTTTGTATGCATAAGGCGAGGAATGATATCTAAAAAGTGTTCGTAAGGATAAAATCAACTTTTACTTTATATCATGACATGTCAATTCATTTTAGCTAGCCGGTTTGTTACTTTCAGTACAATGTTGTCTACTTTTGCTTTTAGAGTCCTCCTGCTTGACTAGCTAAAGTCATGCCATTTAATTCAGTATGCTTAGGTATGCTTGTAACTTGTTATTGAATTACTTATGTATGGCGAGGGCATGGGCATTATGGCAGCTATACATACATGTGTGATAGCAAACTTACTCCGTCTATGTTACCAAAAATGCTAATGTAACACAGAAACTTACCTACGTTATGTTCGTTGTTCTATTTACAAAGTTATAAGAAGGTGTAGTTGGTCAGTAAGTAGGTATCTTCTGTTAGCTCACGAATGTATAATAAGTGAAATGTGGAATGCAGCCTAATTTCTGACGTTGACTTTATGATATTATTATGTCTGCGAGTCACAGGGCAATTAAATGCATTATTCACAATAACTCACCTGATGTCGTCGCGAAAAGGTACATGCATATTTAGTATTACCTGAACATAAAGTGCGACGATAAAATATTATGTAAGATAAAATAACTTGTGTCTATAGACATTGTTTCTGTCGGAGGAGGCTACCGAAATGTATGTAGGTATGTATTTACGTTTAATACGAACAGAAAAAATCAGAGTGCATAGACAATGGCTATAAGCCTTTAGGTATAGAAATATTCGTAGCCGTCGGCTTTCATGATCAGATATGTAATAATAATATTTAATGCTGATCTTTGTATAATAACCACTGGCTGAGGCTAAGACATGTTACATGTCATGGAAAGAGACCTGTATAAGTATTCTTAGCTATGGTCCGATGACAAGACAAGTCGTATTCTTTGATTGCGTAAAAATGTTCAAACTTCAATGCCACCAGGTCAATAGTCATGCCTATATTTCAAGTACGCAGTTCTTTTCTTAGGACTGGTTTTGTCTAAATTATCTGACTGAAAGATGGAATCTATGTATATAATCTCTTCTTGACTGAAATGTTTAACAATGTATATTAAATTGATTTTTTATGTTATTTATAGGTCCAGATCAAATCTTGCCAACTAAGGCAGTTTACACATGGCACCCCGATGGAGCCATCCGAATCAGCAAAATGGGCACAGGAGAAATGGCGGAACGTGAACCTATGTCTGTCCCTTCTTTGCTTGTCCGTGCTGCTACAAGAGCCCCAGAAAGAACCGCCTTGGCTGTCAAACGAAACGGAGATTGGCAAAAGTGGTCATACAAGTGAGTTGTTTGTCTATTAATAGAACTATGATATCACAGAATGATTCGTGACATTTTTTTCCTCTTTTTTTTCTGTCATTTCATTGTATTATTTGTACTGTATGATTAATGGGATTTTTGTTTATTTTCCAGACAATACCTAGCCGATGTGCGTACTGCTGCCAAAGGGTTCATTAAATTGGGTCTTGAGAAATACCATTCAGTGTGTATTCTAGGATTTAACACCCCCGAGTGGTTCATTTCTGACCTTGCTACGATCTTTGCTGGGTAAGAAACTATTTTGAAGCCTTTACAATTGGAAATTGCAAAATGGATTTCCCAGAGTTGTTTTATTATAGTCCATATTATGTTGTTACGATAATTAACAGTAATTGTGTTTTAACGAGCATTTTTTTGTTATTTTTCCAGAGGCTTTGCTGCTGGAATTTACACTACAAATTCAGCGGAGGCGTGTGCTTATTGCGCTATTGACAGTAAAGCAAACATTTTTGTCGTAGAAGATGATAAACAATTGGCGAAGGTGTTGGAGATTCGAGATCAGCTACCCCATCTTAAAGCTATCGTTCAGTACACAGGAGAACCCACTGTTCCAGGAGTACTCAGCTGGTCCAAGCTCATGATGCTGGGCGAACAAGAATCCGACGATGAGTTGGAAAACCGTTTAAAGTCAATTGCCATCAACCAATGTTGTACTCTTATTTATACCTCCGGCACTACTGGGAATCCTAAGGGCGTTATGCTCTCCCACGACAATATGACCTGGACAGCTCACATAAACGCCCGTTTATGCTCATTCAGAGACTTCTGCGAAGAATACATCAGTTTTCTTCCCCTAAGCCACGTTGCAGCTCAGATGGCTGATATCTACTGTCCTCTTACTTGCTCTGCTTCTGTCTATTTCGGAGATAAAAACGCACTCAAGGGCTCCTTGATTGACACAATGAAGGAAATTAAGCCAACCAAATTTTTAGCCGTACCTCGTGTCTGGGAAAAAATGTATGAGAAGATGATGGAGATTGGAAGATCTGTTGGTCCAGTGAAGAAATCAATTGCGACTTGGGCAAAGGGCAAGGGATTGGACTACAATATGAAAAGAATGAATGGGTAAGCATTGCATAAATTGCAATAATAATTTTGCAAGTGTTATAATGTGTTTCTACGTAGTAGTTACGTAGTTGTTTAGCTGAATGTGATTTATCATGCGTATATAATTAGCAACTTGTATTTGTTTAATTAACAGACAAGAGAACTGCGAGAGTCTGGGATTCAAGATTGCAAACAAAGTAATATTGACAAAAATTCGTGATGCTTTGGGTTTGACGAGATGCGACCTTCACCTTTCCGGAGCTGCTCCGATTTCACAGGAAATTCTCAAGTACTTCATGTCCCTTAACATCGTCGTAACCGAAGTCTATGGCATGAGTGAATGCAGTGGACCACACGCCATGGGCGTTGAATCAGCTTTCCGTCTTGGAAGTGTAGGCAGAACTATTATGGGTGCCACTACCAAGCTTGCAAAGCCCGACGCTGATGGCAATGGCGAGATTTGTATGGGAGGCAGACACGTCAGCATGGGCTACCTACAGCAACCTGAGAAAACTCGCGGGGCGATCGATGAGGAAGGCTGGCTCCACTCGGAAGACATTGGCAAAGTTGACGCTGATGGATATGTTTTCATTACTGGACGTCTTAAGGAATTGCTTATCACTGCTGGTGGAGAGAATGTTGCCCCTGTCCCAGTTGAAGACAATGTCAAGACAGCCCTTCCCTTAATAAGCCAAGCTGTTCTACTTGGCGATCGCCTGAAGTTCCTCTCTGTACTTCTTACCGTTAAGGTACTTTTAACTTAATTACCGACAACATGACGTGATTTGTTAACTTTGTTCCAATCGTTACCCTACTCCAGTGACCCTCGTTTCACTAATGCCATTATTTTATTTATTTTTAGACTGATGTTGATAAAGAAACCCAAGAGCCATTAGATAAGCTGATGCCCTTGACTAAAGACTGGATTAAAAAGAATGGTGATTGTAACTGTGAGACGGTTCAAGATTTCATGGCACAGCTATACGAAAAAAATAATAAAAAGGTACTTGACAGATATTACAATTGATTATTTCTAAAGACATTTATGAGCATACTTTTACTCCTAAGACCATCTTTATACCTGCTAATACGATTACCTAACAAAATGAAAAATTTCTATTTTAGTTGCAACTGGCTATCCAAGCTGGAATCGATGAAGCCAACTCCAAGGCAGTGTCTCAAGCCCAAAAGATCCAAAAGTGGGTCTTCCTTCCCAAAGATTTCTCCATTCCGGGAGGCGAATTGGGTAAGCATTTACAATTTATGCTGATTTTTCGGATAATTATTCATTAGATAGGCCCTAGCATTGACAGGTTGAACTTGAAAAAGATGACATGTTATTCAACAATTCAGTCAGACTGTGCATGTTTACACAGTAATTTCTATTTTTATTCCGCCCGAGTACATTTTATTATGCAATTACATAGTTTTTCGGAGCATTCGTTATCGTTATTAAAATGCAACTACAAGGCTAATTCTTTTAGCAGTTGAAGATAAGGACTACTTTAACACGTTTCAATTATCAAACCATTATTGTTTTATGACTCTTTTATGACAGATTGTTAAATGCAATCAGAAAGCTGTTTACCAGTTGTACATTAAATTTTTATTTGGTCTATTTTTAATAACTCGCTAATCTAATTGCGTCGGTTTTAGAGAAAAACAAATAGGAAATATATTAAGGTCAAGAGATATGATAACAATTTTTGTATTCAGCTTGTCTAATAATCATGTTTTTTTTTAATTTGCAGGACCCACTCTTAAATTGAAGAGACAAACAGTTTACGACAAATACAGGGACACAATCAGCGTTCTATACCAGTGAAAGTAGCGACAGCTTCTATGAATTGTTCTGTTAACTTAGGTAGACTTACATAGAGTCTCAATAGTACAAACGAAAATACTGTATTCCTATTTGAATTTGTACAGTCTACAATTTTTGTGCGCATAATGATACCTAAGTTAAACTGTCCTTCAATGTACTTATCGTTAGATATTTAGATAACATTATTATTATTATTATTATTATTATTATTACACAATTTGTGCGCTATTCTGTGCTGTACATCACAATCCCACAACAATGAATGATTTGTTTGTAAGTCAAAGCCCAGTCTCGCGTGCATTACTCTCGGTTAACGATACTATAAATAACTTAAAGAAATCATTATTAGTGAACTTATTTAAGGGAGAATGAAATAAAATTTACTACAATGTCAAAAGGCCACGTATTTAATTAGTTAGCCATTTCTCTGTAGTAACTTCCATATATTTTTTACACTTACCTACTATTGTCAAGTATTTATGTGTTGCATGTTTTTGTTAAACTTTTTCGGAGGATGGCGATGAGATGGATTACATGTAAACACAGGGAATTTTTTTCTTGATAACAAAAAAAGTTAGGGATTTCTGTTGTGTGTTTATTATATTTACATTAACTATTAAGATAGGTATGTGATAGTGAAGTGAGTAGCAATGGGTAGTAGTGTAGTTGCTTATCCTGCATTAACAATGTACTTACCTATATATTTAATAGACATTCGCAAAAAAATGAGTATGATAAAGGAGGAATAATAAGCAATAGTTGTCGAAATCGATTACTCGGTGATTAACGAGCTAGCCAGTGTTATCAATAACTTTCCTGTCAAACGGAGCGTGGGCTAAATCTTTTGCGGGACTTGTACATAGACTCAGTTTGATAGGTATATTATAAGTAAGCGCATTATGGCTGTGGATCACTCTCACATAGTACAATAGTATATCAATAGGAGAGCCTTTTCTTGCTTAGTGTTCTTTTCTCTTTACCCTTTACACTTTACTCTTCTTCTCTCCAGTTAAAGTATAAATGATCAACTTTTGGGTATAGCTGGTATATAGTAGCAGTGTTCCGTTTTGTCCGGACAAAATACTTAAAATCGAGTAGGTAGATGACAAAAAGATTTCATTCTTTGCGTTTCTTTTGGCCTCTATATTTCAGTTTAAACTGTAACACAGAATGATACTATAGTAGTACCTAGACTATTATTACTTAATATATTACTTATTAGTGTGTAAGAAATGCAGATTTTGTTGATATTGTATGAATTAAGAATTTATCTATTGTTCGCTCTTATCGTAGCCAATTGTCAATGAATAAAGTGAAAATATTATTTAATACTACTCTGTAGCTGACCTAATTTACTATCATTACCGACAAAAATGGAAAATTTGCACTATTTTAGGAATATAGCAAGTTTTTGCCAAAAATTGCACATTTCATAACACTGAAAATCTTAATACAACATCCTGGTTAAAACATCGGTAGGATATAAGTGGGAGACGAGGAAGCGTAACTCAAGTCATCCCAATCAATTCATGTTAAAACAAAGAGAGCAGAATAAAGAGGAAATCTCTGCAGTGAGTTGGTAGAGTCGTGAGAAGCTAAGTGGCGCAGTGAACCGTATCGTAAGGAATAACCCTCCTTAATATTGTCACTGATCAACTTTCCCCACTCCATCAGTTGAGTCACACAATGTAAGTATTTGCCAATGTAAGGACGGCACATCGTAAGAACCGAAAATATTGTACCTATCATATTATCGGTGTATTCTGTGCAAATCCCAGGAAATCCATGGAAAGTCTGAACTGCCTTGAAGAAGAAGGAGGAACTACCTACGTTGACTTAGTTAGACATCAACTTTAGAGACTGAATTTATGTTCTCTCAACCCTAAAACGAGTTTTTTCTTTATAAAAGCTCATCAAAATCATTCTGTCCTCAGGAAAATTCAAATAGCCATTTAGAATTTGACGAACAAGCAATTAATAAGTAGTCACATTTGGCCGATCGCCAAAATTCACAGTAGTTTGAACAATTCTGCGTCATTGTGCACTAAAAGACGGAATCTACTACGAAGATATAACCTAAGTAATGGATGCATATATACTCCTCTTAGAGTGTCTCCTATACAAGCGTTAAGAGGAATAAAATTATGTAGGAAGGGGAAAGCTGCGGAAGAAAGAAGAAAGTCATTTGATGATAAGGAGCGAAGAAAGGAATGTCAATTGTAATAAAAGAGCATAAGTAAACACGTATCAGTATTATTGGAGTCGGAACGCGAGGAAAACTTGTGTAATTGTCACCTAGGAAAGTTTTCCCCGGAGAAGACTAACCCAAGAAGAGAATGAGTCGTCCATGAGAGTTTGGACATTATAAAGCCGTCCTGGAACGTGAACGCCATCGCATTGCCAACAACCAACAATATCTTGTGACGATGAAATGAATTGAGGAAAGGAAGCTCATCTCGCCCTTACTATATTGCTACTTTGAAAGTATGGAAGTGCCAGTGCGGAATGTAGCAAAACGGAGTGTGACATAGCAAGACAATGAGAAAGTCAACAAGAGAAAGTCAAGTGAATGAATAGTATAATGATGATAGTGTTGAGAATGAGAGAAATGTAATGTAATGCCAAGTAATGTAACCTCGTCAATGGAGCATTTCATTCTTGGGCTATTGGTTGTTTTGTCTTTTATGATTGTAATGGTCACATTAGGAAAAGTAGCCGATCCTTTCACTCCTTCTTACTCCACTCTACCTTTCACTCCTTTCAACTTTCACCAAACTAAATTTTCACTTCCCTCCCTCTCTATCTCCTTATCTGTGGATCTGTCTTTAGTTTCTCCTGGAAAACATTCCATAAAATCACATCTTAAATTCTCCGCCAAATTTCCCACTGAAAATCCAAAATTAAAATTTCAAAATATCAATTAATTGACAAGAATAACAAAGTAAATTCTTAGGCATGAGCTAAA
This sequence comes from Tomocerus nigrus, assembly GCA_019776505.1. Classification (NCBI taxonomy): domain Eukaryota; kingdom Metazoa; phylum Arthropoda; class Collembola; order Entomobryomorpha; family Tomoceridae; genus Tomocerus; species Tomocerus nigrus. Next base: position 14,394 of record JABASI010000426.1, on the reverse strand, counting down.
CCCAAGAATTCCAAGTGTCTTCAGCAAATGTATTAAGAAAAAATAGTTTGACTCTTGTGATATGATGACTAAATATGGAAGAGGATAAGAAAGATGGAAATGGTAGGAAAGTAGGAGCTACCGGTTGGATTTAAATTGAAGTTGTGTTGATAGGGATAAGGGTTTAGTAGATAGAAAGATGGTCATCAAAAAGTGGGTGAGGACTGACGAGAGGAGTTGGATGCTTTTCGATATGGGCCAAGTTTGGTGCTTAGCTCGAGTTGGCGATGTCATTGCACGGCAATTTAGCACAGGTCTCGCAACATAAATTTCCCTCGATGGACTTTAATCCACTCCATTCCACTTGCTCTTCATTTCTAACATGCACTACCTACTCCACTACATTACACTACTTTTCTTCTTCTTCTACTATGCACACTGCTTAGGAGGCTAGAACTGTATTGCATATTACGGTGGAAACTAAACCAGTAGTCCCTTTCATTGTTCTCTGTACTAACTAATATTATTATCTACGTATCTCTATCTTGTCGAGTATGACTCGTGGATTCTTAATATGGAGAAAGTAAAGCAATAGCTAATGTAGTTGTTCACATTCCTCTCCTACCCTCCCTCCTCAACTGACTTTATTTTATATTCACTATATGAACATCACACTTAGGTATAATGCAATTTGTAGCTGGAAATTTTTCCCTTCTCTATGTATTCTGCTCGGCTATTTCTCTCATTATAACATTCAATGGATTATAGGATAACGACAATAACGTAACATAGCGTATCATCATCATCTTTAGTAGTGGAATGTATATAGACCAACAACAGTACAACTTTTAGTTGATGACTGTCGGGAACACGACGCACTATGGACTATATATTATTATTAGAGGTATCTAGCAGACACAGATCATTGAGTTGAAGACAGTGCAATGAAATTAGATGAAAGTGCACAGACGTGCATGCATACTTATCTTTCCTTCCCTCTTTAATTCACTCCGACTCACCAGTCTTTCTTTTAATGTCATTTTCAATAACATTTACATTCCTCACTCGAATTTCATTAAGAAGTTCACTAGTTCCCTAGTTTCATCAAAAAGACTCTTATCAAGACATGCTTGCGTATATAATAACCATTACTACTATAAGGATAAGAAATGTAGTAAGTAGTAAGTAGTGAGAATAAAATTGAATATGAGCCTAGCTGAGTAGGTACATTATATTTACTGACTTACATCACATGAGACTGTTTTAGTTAAAAGGCTCTCGTAGATATTTGTACAGGACATTATTGTCTAATGCGATACAGGAAAAGATAACAGGATCGGATGTATGTACTCTAGTAGTAATCATCAAATAAAGGAAAAGGAAGGATTCCACAAAGCCTTCCTATTAAATACATTATCCACTACATTTTACATTACACGATCCCTATATCACTTTCTCCCGTGTATCATTTGATCAGTAATAGGGAGTGATATATAAACTGCAGACGCGTAGTAGTTTAGTTAGACTCTGGCAGAAACTATCTGCTAAATGCGCAATGTTTAATGCATAAAGGATAATTTTCCAGCTCCTTTATTTCACTGCCTTTTGATATGAATGGTTTTAGTGTTATGTTTTTTAGATAAGATGCGGAGGTAGTTCTCAAGCTCTCTCGGCTGAATCTACACACACAGCCTAAGAAACTGATGCGAGACAAAAAGAAATAAATGTTCGCTCAAGAGCAAAAGTCCAGTCGAGAGCAGCCAGGCTGTCTATTATCGTATAAATGTAATTCAATATTGCAATGAGACGGCCGAGCATATAACATTAGCCACAGACACAGAAAACCATAGAAGATTAATGCTAGTTCAATCTAGAGAAACGCCGCAGGACTCTCCGCTCCCCCGACAAATTACAATACATCTAATCACTCAACTCTGACAGCTCTTGGCTCTTGACCATCCACTTCCTCTCTTGACAAATGCCCGCCCTCTCACAATCCACAAATAGTACATTCCCAGCTATCTATCCCAAATAGAGCCGCCGAGCCGTCATGTTCTTTCCAACGTACGTCTCAGCCCTGTGGCGTGTACTCTACATATCACTAACGCTATTTCTCCTCCACCTTCGTTTATTGTGTATGCTTTCACTTAAATATAATATACTGCTCCTACTTACCGTTAGATACCTACACTCAAGAATTCCTATAGGCAATTTACTAAGAGAATGGCTTACTTCATTGCTTCACTGAACTTTCTTTCTATAAATTAGCGAGGAATGAGCTTTCTCTACACTATTACTATACACATTACTACAGATACACACCACGACCACTACACAGTGACAAGACTTTTTATAGCCTTTTTTGTTTGGATGCAATTAGTACACCCTTCTATACAACAAATCGTTAATTAAGAGCTTAGACTAGAAGATCAGACATTCAGCCAAATTGCTTTACGCCACCATCTTCCCATTCCTCATATTTTCCCCTTAGTTTCTAATTTTTCTCTCCTTTACAACTTAGGATTCATTACACTTTTGCATAGCTGAACACTATTAATTCTACGACCAGAAAAATGCAGAGAATTCAGATTGTTTATGTACCATTACTACATGTCAGAGTCGAGAAAATGAGAGAGAACTCCATTTCACTTGCCAGATACCGCCCGCCCAATAGCAACCAGTTAAAAGGCTACACAAGTTAAAATGTGCAAATTCACTTCCTAATGAATGTTGATACTGTATTTTTTACATTGCAAATTACTTTTATGAATAAATGTGCTGGAGGGGAGTTGAATGTGCTCTTTTTCTTTCAGAATATCATTTCAAGACTATTTGACTCCAACTCCTATAACATAATATCACCCTAGACAATGTTCCGGGTATGATATTGTTACAGAAATACTATTTCGCTCAACGTGCCTTAATCCAAAACATAAAAGTTAACTAACTTTAGATTGTACATCCGTACATGCTGCATGCACGTATTTAGTAGTGCACAAACGCATCAGGCAACTTAACTGTTGAATTTAAACTATTACTGCAGAGTTAACTATCAACTAAAGATTGACCAAACACATTAGAATAATCTACATTATTTATCAGCAGGTAAAAATACCAACTATTAGTATTCTGCAAACATGTGAAAAGCCTAACCATCAAAATTTATGTGACTTACATATCTTTCTTATTTTCCTTTTTCGATAGTGGACATAATATTAATTATTTAAACAATTAAAGAATGAATTAAAGTGCTAACGAATGAAATCAACTTTCGGGGATTCATAGAACATTCACCCGCACAATACTTACCCATAACTTACCTTACTTATGATGTGTATTTTAGTAGTGTAATAATGAGCTACGCTTTGTGCAGTAAGATCTGGAGTACACGGATAATTGTTTAGTGGTATTTTGTGATGTTTACCGTGTTGTAGGCGCTGAGTATTATTAAAATACAACAGCCGTAAGTAACACAGTGTAGGATTACTACTTCGACATGTTTAAGATGCAAACGTAAACGTCGACGCAACATACCCTCCTAGCTATGCACAAGGTAGCGAGCGACTTAATGCTCACAAAGTTTATTCATGCAAATGTAGCTCATAATTGAAAGAACATCACTAAACTTAGCTTCCGTCAGAGGTACGGTAACTGACTCGACTTGATCTTACCACCTTTGCATATACCCCTACGCTTCCACTGTAAATGCGTCTAGCAAAAATTCCCTACAGCTAAATTATGTCTTTCTTCATGCTTTTATTGCTTTCTCCATATTTTAGCACGCATAAGTTCATTCTCCCTTCATCTTATCTTTGCGCTTAAAAATGTTACCTTACTTATTACATTATTTAGCACATACTTGGGGATAATAATAGCAGTTGAGCCGACTGCTACATTCCTCCTCTCCGAATTACTAAATTCTGAAAGATTGAAATGAAGAACGTAACGTCTACTTCGCATTTAAATTCTTAGTGTTGTGAGTCCTTCGTTTTGAATAATATTTTGCTATTCCCCTCAAGCAAATATTTGCTCTACTTTTAGAATTAGTACTTGCCTCCATGTAATGAATAACTTCCAGTTTATCCTGTACACTCTCATTTATTTAGAAATCTTTAGTAGATAAATCTGTATTTAAATAGAGAGAAATACTCGTAACCACACTGGACCCTGACGACCTGCAAATCGATTCGGGACTTTAGTTTTAACTGAATGAAATAGGTCACAAGATCTTATATCTTGGCAGATTACTTTCCTTTGGGTAGTCTCCAATCTCTGGGATAAGGAAAAGTGACAGTGACGAATAAAAACCGAGCATCCATACTATAATTTTGCACGTCCGCCAAAAGGGCTACTTTTCAATCCGAATGAATTACGTTGAGTCGTCAGCGAAAACATTTTGTTTTATTGTTGATGATTTGATGTAGCTAAATTCATAATAATTTGCGGATACGAGTAGAGAATATTCGTCATATCAGTTCACCTTTTATGTTGTAGTGAAAGTTTTGTCTAATTTGGTAAATGAAAGGTAAACTGCTTATGCGTATGCGTGTATCTTACTTTCCCACTGTAGGGAAGTAGGGACAGTAAGGTAGCGTATAAGAGGGTGGCTAAATAGCATTGTATTTGATGATGGAGTGTGCAAATTTCGTAAAGTGTAATGAATGTGTTACAATAATTCCTAATCGCATGTACTTAAGCTCCGGCACCTGTTGCCGTGATTGTATTTAGGTTTATTGTAGGAAGATTTATTCTGAAAACTGAAAAATGTCTATTCTGTCAATATAAATAAGTTGTTCCACATAATTTAGCTTGAAAGCTTAGTTTCGAGCAGAATTATTAGGGAAACAATTGTCTATTGTAAGGCTGAGATGCTATAGAGTTGTAGAGAATTATGTGGAAAGTAGAAGATCATAAATCTAGAGCAGTGCAGGCTGAACATCATTAAGGCTCATTGGATTGTATTGTCTCACTGATTCTCTCAAGGTGCTAGTATGCCTAGGTAAAATTGAAGAGGAGGAAATCCAGATTGACTGAAACTGAAGAGAAAGAAAGAAAGTAGTAGTAAAAGGTTTCTTTAGGAGCCGAGAGTGAAAAGAGGGCCAATGTGGATTACACAATAGGAAAAAGTATAAGAATAGTTAAGTTGAGGTGAAGAATGACAGAAATAAAAAGTGGGACTCACTCATGCCATCCAACCAGAGGCACATGAATACAAAGCCAAAGCTGGCAGGGAGATAAAGTGAGCTAAAGAGTTGAGTGGAGATAGTTCATTGCATTGCGGTTGGCAAGAAAGAGGTCTGTACTCAGTTGATAAAGAGGCTTGCCTTGTCTTCTCTCGCTCTACCTCCGTCTGCCGCGATAGGCACTTACTCTTTACTCTTTCTCTTAGAGAAAGTAGACCTTTCTTCCTTACCTACTTTCTCCACAATGCATTTCTACGACGCACATACATACTAAACCAAAGTACATTACACTACAAGGTACCTGTTCGGTTCTTGATAAACGGACAGCTATATATTTCACCCTCCAGGCCATACACTCATATCCAGCAATTGACAGAAACTTCTCACGACTTTATTTTGCCACTCTGTAATTTATTACAATTCACTGGTAATTTTTTTAAGAAGAATAACAGCGACAAAATTCCCTTTCTCAATATATTAAAATTATACTGAATTGTTATTAGCAGATTATTTAAAATTAAAACATTTAGTTTAGAAAGATTTTTGACGATGAACTTTTTGTCTGCATAAATCACTAGCAATTAGACTTGAACATTGTATATAAATTCAGATTTGTCTTGCTTTCTATGGTGTGCTTTGATTTTCTGTGGGAGGATGTGATATATGCTCTTTTTTAGAATGGAAATAGTTTCAGTGCATAACATTATCATTTTAGTGTTGGAAGTGTCCAGACTAGACATTATATTGTGTAAAGTTACGGAGTGGGAGTAAGGGATTTATATATATATACATGTGTATTGTGTTCATGATGTAAAATAGTGAAATGCTTAATGCAATTGAGCACAGAAAACTGTTTCGCTTGGTTTCTTTCGACATAATAATGTAATACTCTATGCACCGCTCTGCACACCTACTCACTCTGTTTATCAGAGTTAAGATAAGGACTAAAGTATACAAACTTATAAGTATTTATCCTAATATGCCATAGAGAATACATATCTTCAGTGTATATTAGACTTTCGGAGAAAAGTCTGCTAGACATATAAGCACTACTATATAGATATACTTAGTAAATGTAGATAGGGAGGTACATCAGACAGCAATGTGTATAATAATATAAGCTTTTCAGGAAAAATGCACGTAGTTCACGTAATGCTCATTTTATTCAAAGATATTCGTCTGGCTTTCATAGCGAGAGAGAGATCATTTTAATCATGTCAAAGGAATATCTCGTAACACGATTTCGAAATGGGCGACACGTTGTCGCATTAAGAGTCCTTATGAAGAATGGTAAAGTGTCTCGAAAGAACCATTTCTGCTAAATTTACACTCGTCTCATCTCACCTTTCCTCCTTGTCTCATTCTCTCTGTATTTTCAGCCAAGAATTACGAATAGGTATCTCATATCTGTCCACACAGCCACCAGACAGTTTTGTCCCTATCGCTCCTCAGTTCACTCCACTTCTTTACTTCTTCCCTCTCTCCCTACTTACTTTCACTCTAGACGTAGGCATTATAAGACTCTGCATCCCATTTTAAACTTTCTCTTCTCCTTTCCCCATATTTCTTCTTCTGTCGTTTCCTCTTCCTTTTTACTAACAACTTTCTTTAGTGGGACTATAAGCTTTTGCCCTCATAAATATTCACTTGTATGAAGTCAGAGTCAAAGCAAGTCCAAGGCTAATGCCCTTGCTCTACCTTACCTTACTTACTTTAACAAACTCTGAAGAATCTCTTCTACCACTTACTTTACTTACTACTACTAGATACTACTACATCTCTATTCTCTCTACGCTACAGAACAGATACAACATACCTTTTGGGTATACTAATACATACACTACCATACATTCTTACAAATTACATGCAACAATTACAGCCTCTTTCTTGAACTTTCACTCTTTTCTTCTTTTTCATATTTTACACATTTATGTCGGCAAATAAATCAAAATTGATGGCTAAAATGTTCACATTATTGCTTGAAATGCACACATTGCAGAATTGATTGTAGCCGATAAAGGCCATAAAAATATCAACGACCTTTTCTGCCGCATCATAATATAGAAATATCTGCTATCCACTATTCATTCACCTTTACAAGTCCTACTGACTTTACCAGTGACTAAGTGTTATGTGCTCACCAATATGTGCCAAAAATTTGCATTTCGTTTTATTGGATGCTACAGCTTTCCACATTATTATTTCAATAAAAACTTTCTCGGGAAAGGTTTATGACAAGCCAAACCATTTCATAAATATATACTGCTAACAAATAAGTAGCTCCTATTATAACGAAACTTACGAAACACAAATGTAAATGGTTTCTAATACTAATAGCAATCATATTATCTGAAGGTTTTTGTTTTGTTGATGATATACCATACCACACTTTGTTGACAAGTATATATTTACCTTTCTAACCTTTGGTTGTGTTAAATTTCAATTGAGTCAGAAAAATTCGGGTATCAACAATAGTACATTAATGAATGGCTAACTTTTAAAAACTGTGCAGCGATAACTTCATTGGAGATGCTCTTCCAAATTGGAATCACCTATATACTAGCAAGTAACCACTTACATTGTCAGAGCCAGAATTTCGACCAAATTATTATGAGACTGGAAACAAATATGATGCTGCTATGAATTATTAAAACTATCAAGAATCCAGTTTAGGCATCTACATAAAATATTCTATAAGCTTGCAATCTGTGGTATTAATAAGTAGGTAGGTATGTCATTATAATAAGTATTAAAATTATGGATAAATGTTATAGATAATAATGGGGTATCCATCAAAAATTCGGAATTTTACTGCAATATATTACTTGTTACATATTATATTGGCTATTATGGCTTTCTAGAGAAATGAAATGATCTGTAAAAGGCCATTTAAAACCTGAATCTTTTCTTTGGGGAAAAGCTTTTTCGTACAATAGAATGTAAAAGCAGTATTCAACTCAAAGGCTGCAACGTATCAATTTCGGTTGATGAATAGGGTCAAAAAGAGAAGAATAGAATCAAACACTTTGTTATATATTGCATATAGCAAGTCTACAGCTACAGACGGGGAAATAAAAATTATAGTTTAACCCAGTAATACTTAAAGAAAGAAATTTTTTGAACTCTTTTTGGCATAGAACATTATAGTTCACTGAATTATTATAAACCAAGTGGATAATCTAAATCTAAATATTTCGCGTACCTACTATTGCATAGAACTCCATTGAATCCATTTTATTACACAGTGTATACCGGTGAGGGCAAAGAGATTACAGTAAAATATTACTGCAGAGCGAGTATGAGGACTTGAGAAAGCTTGAGAAAAGATTTCTTAATTTCAAATGATGTAGGCCATTTCGATTTTCTTCTTCCTGTAGCAGAATTTTTCTATTCTACTTATCACTGCTTATATAGATTTACTATACAGATAAAATAGGCGACAAACTACGCAGTAACCAACACTAGAACACCATATAATAATATATAACACCAGAAACTGGAAACTATACCGAATTACGGAGAAAATCTATTTTACGTTTGTATATGTGAGAGACTCGAAGATTTTTATTTAACTGTAATGTAGCAATGCATGACGGGTAGTGAAATTTTTCCACACGATCTTTTCCATCATATACACCCAAAACCACTATAAATATCCATACTATTCAGCATGTATGTAACAAAGGCACAGTATTTGTTCTACCGTATTTCTGCATTTATTTCACCGGGAGTATTTCGAGCTCTTCTAATCATAACAGTAAGACATCTCTCCCTATTCTTTGTGCTTTCTTTCTTTCTTATCCATTCCTGCCAATTAAAGGTAAGCATTAAGCAACTAAAGTTTTACATTCTCATTAAAGCAATACGCTAAACTTTTCTTTAAATTGCTTTTAATGCATTAGCTTAGCATAGTTTCCATTTCACTCCGTGGTGTATCAATCAATCTCAAATCCCATTAGAACTAATAACAAAGCAAATTATTATTCAACCACCACAATAATAGTAGATTGAAATGATGACTAAGTATGGCAGTATGGGTATGCTAAAATTGACGTTGCCAATTGTTGAACTTGCCATTGCCTGCTTGCATTTGAAATCTTATTGAAACAAAAATTAGAGAAAAAATTGGGTAACTATTCTTAAAGGAATCTCAATATTTACTGGTCATCCAAAACTAGAAATATGGTAAGGAAGTGTAGGAGAAGGAAAGAAAAGTATGTACATACGTAGTTTGCGCCGAACTGTAAAGAAACGAATAAAGACATCATGAGCCAGGAAGGCTCTGTTGATTTGGGTTCAGTTCAGTTGACCTGCTCCTGACTTTGGCTTGATGCATGAACATGAACATGCTCTCCTTTGTAGCCATATAAATGTGTAACCTGCTGGTACATGTAGATGTAGAGTACGCCTGTACTTACATAGTAAGTAATCACAAGGATATAGGAGTATTTAAGTACAGTGACCAGGAATGTCTGTCTGCTCGGAGATGCTGATCTTCTCTGGTCTGGTGAAACTTAGGCTAAACTGTAAAAGAGAGACGAAGACGGAAGGAAGGCGATATCTTGGCTCCTTCCTTGTCCTTGTGACTGCAAGTCCATGTCCAAGTCAAACTTAGTGAGCATAAGTAACTAACATAAGACTTGACTGAAATACTACTGGACCAAACCCCTCTCGCTCTCTAGCCCAATTTTATAATAATATTGTTAGGATAGGAGTAGAATAACACAAAAGTATACACTTACTGTACGAAGGAACATGGACCACTCCACTTTCTTCGACTATGTAGTCCACTTTTGGTAGAATTCTGTGCTGATGCACAGATAAATGTTGGGAAAAGGGCACAGTGACGGAGTAAAACGTTTGCTAGCCCCAATAGTTTTCACTTGCCACTCTCTTCCATACAAACTTTACTTTTCACCAGTTCCTTACAATCACAATCAGCTCTCTTAACTTTCTTTTGCGACAAGTATCACATGCGACTGACTGACTTAGTACACTTCTCTCGCAACTATAAAGCCTAAAAAATAACTAGTGTGCAAATCTACTCCACTCAATGTTCCTTAACTTATTTTTCTGACGCAATTTGAAAAAAGTTTCACTAAATAAAATATTGTAATACCTACTCATTTCAAATAGAAGGAGCCAAGAAAATGTGAAGTTTTTTGAAGCCATCTGTTACCGCTCTTCTGCTACTGGCTACAGCCCTTGAAAATGCTCAATTTTAGTGTCAAACTGAAGACAAAGCATTTCTTATAAATTGTTTTACTGGAAAATAATTTTCGTAAATGGTCATGAGAAAATGGCGGGAACTACAGTTGAGTCTTTTATATTCAAAGATGCTATAGTTATCTGTCGGCATACTATTTAGCACATCTTTTCCTAGCAGTATTATAGTAGTAGTATTAAGTATTACATTATTTGATACGTAAGTGTGTAACTGTGTAAGATTTCTTGTCTTTCCACAAGAATCTCTTTCTTTTTCCTACTTAATAGCAATGGAAACTCAAATGCCATAAATCTAAGTTCTTGTTCTCTCTCCCCATGTTCACTTTACTTTTACTTTCAACAAAATAGGGATACCTACGTCCTGAGTTACAAGAACTATTCTGTTATGTATTGTTTCTGGTTTAGTCCGTGAAATAGTGGTGTGGGAGTGGAAAAGATTGCAATTGTTTGATATTCTAAGCGCTTTTCTCTTATAAAACAAGTAGTCTTCACTTTAGTTGGCAAAATGTTAAGCCTTTGCCACAAGTACAGATAACTATAAAAAGAGACACTTTAAGGAAGACATAGATAGGTGGCTCTATATGTAGCAAAGTGTTACAAATGCTTATGTATTGTTTAGTAACCACAGTTTGTAGGTGACTATAAACTATTATGAAAGTTACTACGATTAGAAAGAAACTAGTAGGTGCATAGAGCAAATAGCGTAAAGAGGAACTAAACGCGCATTTGCACGCACAGAGGAAATCTGAGTTGGAAATTTGGATCATCATAATTTAAAGAAGACTTACAGGCTTTTCTCTACGTTTTCTTGGCTCTTTCTATTTGTTATCTGACATTAAATAAATTTAACAGTATCTCCAACTAGGCTAAATACATTGCTCCTTCAGCCACTTATTTTGCTTACTTAGAACTACGAAAAGGGCTAATGAGTTGGCGAGGAGAGAAAGTCGATTTCTCGCTTATTTTACTTGTCGGAAAGAATTTATGAGGAAATGGCTATCAAAAAAATAGTCATAAAACAAGTGAATAGTAAACTAAGTAAACGTGTAATTTTTTGTTGATAGAGTCAAATGATAAATTGCTGTTGCAAATGCGACACTACGGTTTTAATGGATGAGATATTAAAAGGGAGAATTATTAGCACATTGCCGAGATTGATGAAGAAAATGGCAAGTGCGTATCATGTAAGTTTTGCTAAGCCCCTGATTCTGATGATTCGGATAGTTAGGAAGTGAGCTATTCTCTTACAAAGCAATATTTTATGAACTTTCCACGTGGATCTGCCAAAGACAACCGAAAGGATGGGAAGCAACTAAGACACGTAGAATAGATTTATATTTTGGACCACTGACTCAGTTTCCGACTCGATAAGCTAACGTAAACCGATCATAAGGATAGTTGCGTGCTAGGCGATTACTTCTATAGCTTTGCACAGATAATAGGAAGAAGTCACTACGAAACGGGGCAGGATGTTTCCGAGATACAAACCCAAAGTCGGCAGCTTTCCTTTACTATTTTCATGCTCCACACTCCAATTTAATTCCTTTCCTCCTACTCATGCCCTTCTAATATTCAATATATACTTCAGATGAATGCCGCTCTATTGAACACGTACGTAAATATGGATACACTCCAGACTATCTTCTAAACAGATTAGTGAAACTGTCCTTCCACTATAGTGCACTATAATATAATATACGTGATATATTGTCACGCTCTCAACTAGCTATGCACGTTCTGCATTTTTTTCAACTCTATTGCCCCAATTTCGGCGGACATTGGAAAGGAAAAAGTTTTATTAAATGAAATCCGTTTTGAGCATGTAATGTTCGACACGTTTTTGTTATTGTTCTCTCATTTCAACAGGTTTTGGACCTCTGCTTTGTTTTGCATTGTAACCTGCTTGGTCATGAGACTATACGGTCAAAGTTCGTGAGGGTATACCATCCCGACGATATGAAAGGACAATAATTATACCAATGTCCATTAATGCATTAATGATCTCTGGAAAGTTATAAAACTAATAAAACTCAGAAGGTTATTCTAATTGTAGCAATAACACCATTACCTCCGGTAATAATTGTACCCTTGCACATGACACAAAAGAACAAAATTGCATATCATGTTAGGGAGTGAATTAAATTATATAGTGATGTGTAATGGTTGTATGGACTACGCATCATCATCCTCTATAGATACACAAGATACATTTTATTACGCACGGGTTGATTGGAAGTACTTAATGAGAATTTTACACATATGGTACTTGCTACTAGGAGTACCTACTTGATAGTGTGCAATTTCACATTGCATTGACACTCGTATAGGGGGAAACGGGCAACACTGTTATATATCTTATTAAAAATAAATGGGTAATATTAGGTAACATTGGTGTGAAAGATACAAATAGACACTCGAGTCTGGTGTACATGCTAGTATCCGTGCTATTTTCCGGTTGGAAATGTTTCCATTGCTTGCAAGCTTCAGATTGTGAAAATGAAATCACCAATGTAACTATCTGGTAGAACAACGCCCATTTATTACCTCCCTACATGTGCAAATACAAATGCACAGTCATATAATATTATTCATTTTCCGAAAACTGTCCTTGCTATGGAAAATATACGGAAGTTTAGTGTTAGGCGGAAAAAAGGTACTTGCTACATGGCCTGTGAGTATTCTGTGTATGAAATAGTGAACAGTCGCTACTATGCTAAGCTCTCCCATAAGTCAGCTTCATTTCACGCCTTTCAGACCCTGAATTTTACTCAACAAATTCGAAGTCTCTAATGATATCTGAATAGAGTCAGGGGCTTTCATCCAATCGAGATATACATGGGAAGAGAAATTCATTCACTCAAGCATACGGACATGGTCGTTCCACGGGCCAAGCCAACAACGTCAACCCGAAAAGGTCTCTGATCTATTTATCTCCTCCTCTGTATAGGAAAAAGTGTAGCATTATTTACCCCTAGTTATAGGTATACGTTTCACAATAGGGATTTTGAATCCATAGGACCATGCATTGTCTAATCATAAGCAAACTGGATGTGAACTGAGACCATAAAATGTTCTTCTGAAAAATATTTATGCGTAAACTGTAGTAGAGCATTGACAGTGACTCCTGCTTAAAATTCACACAAAGTATCCCCACATGACTGAAATTATTTTCGGCTCTATATCAGAATTTGCAGTTCTTCTGATGGGAAGTGTACTGCTGCGAATGAACTCTTCCTCCTCTCCTGATTGTTTATTCTTATGGTGCATTGCAAAAAAGGTCTTCCCTTGACATATTTTCACCGTTTGCTAATGTTTAACTTTTGACATTCCTGTATAAATTGCGTGCTACATATTAGTGAGAATTCGTATGCAGCATGCATTCAAACACAGCGTTATCAATGTGCAGCTCAAGTGTTTTACGTTCGTTTATGTAGTTATCTGAATACACAGAAAAGAATCATGGGGTTTCCTGAGGCACAGGCTTTGTATCTAATATGTTCATGCTATAAAGACCAAGTCGCTTTCGTTTGCATTTCCGATTTCTTTCCAATAACTCAATGTCAACTCAATTTTCTTCGGATTTATTTGTGGATCAAGTCGGATTTAAGTTTTTTATTGAGAGCTACACATAAATACTAGAGGCTTCGAATTTTATACAGAAAACAAGAATTTCCACAAGGATGATTTCGCCTAGATATATGTACACATGTAGGTTCTTTGTGTCTACAAAGCACACTTCCTCTCAGGTACTTAGGAAAACAAGAAGCAGGAGGGACGCTAGCATACGTAGCAAGTCGTACTTTTGACCTGACTTGTGGTTTTCTCGAAATTGTTGAGCTCAACAGAAACATGCTATTGTTTGAAAGTGACTGTTGTGATGATTCAGCACCACCTCCTCATCCTCTCACCCAACTCTCAACCTGCCTAATGATATCAAACAAAATCCTGATCAACACAGCGTCTCTCTTTTCTAACATCATATAATAGTAGTAGGTATATTACATAT
>JABASI010000425.1:0-39364 GCA_019776505.1 Tomocerus nigrus | reverse complement strand
ATCCAACCTTTTGTAAATGATGATGATACCAAAACCTTGTGCGGATGATATCATACTAGCTAAAGCTCTTTCTATTTGCTATTGTATGGTATGAGTGTATGAGGTGAACTAAATCATACATCAGAAACTATGATTCGTTCATATTCATACATCAAACAAACTCTGAACATTTGTATCATGTATTTTTTAATTATTAGTACTTTTAATGTGTCAAGTGTTAAATGTACATAGTTTTTCATCTCATGCTGGATTATGAAAAAAAGCTTTTTATGTTTATTTTACAGGAGAGCTACTGAGCTACTCAAGTAACTTACTAAGACACAGCCATTATATTACGACAATTTGCAAAATAAATGAGACAGCCAGCACGACACAATCGCACACAGACTTCTTCATGCAAATACAATAGATGCGTCACCGTCACCTGATAATGACGAGTTGACGTAGCCTGTTCTGCTGCTGACTGCCAAGTGCCAACTGACAATTGCTGTAGACTATTTGCTTGCAAAAAGGTTTAGTTTTAATTTCAGTCAGCTTCTGTCTGTGGCGACATTTCTTATGCATAGCTTTTCTTTGTCTCTGGCATTTCTTAGTATGTTGTAGAGAAAGTTGAAAAGTTGGCTTTCTTTTTGCTGGCCGGTGGCCGGTCATGCTGTCAAAATGACTATAATCTGTAATCTGTATACTGGGCAATATACAGGGATTGGCAGAAGAAACTAGTATATAGGGCTTTTACCATGTACCTACATATTATGTTGTATAATGCTAATTTAATTTTCGTTTTCTCTACCTTACAAACATTTCATTAGTTACAAATGCTCAATCTACTCAATCATGCTGTCCTTCTGGGGCAACATGCATGTCCAGTCACTCATCCCAGTTTCTTCGGGTTTTATCTAGCCAGCATCTGGGGGATGATACTTTCTGGTTGACAATTGACCACACAGTCTCAGTATCTCGGTTCTTTCATCAACAGTAAGCCTCATTATGACGCGAAGACAAAGAATACAAGCGAAAGATGCACAATGCACAATTGGCATATCCTATAGTGAAGTTTCTTATGGCGTTCAGGTGTAAAAAGAGAAATATCTTTTACATGGTGAAAGCCCTATGTACTAGTTTCTTCTGCCCAATCCCTGTACATATATAATATCATGTGCCTGCCTATACATAAAATCACGTACACATAAAGAGAGATGGCGACAATAATAATATTATCACACCAACATATACTTTCTCTTGTGTGAATGAAAGCAGTGGTGAAAGTTGTGAATATCGTTTGGTACAACAGAAATCAATGTATTAGTCTAATTAGTTATTACTGCTTGTAATGTTATTATGTCCACCTATTTTATATGTCATTATTCTTATTATGCCTTACCGGCCTTAAGGCATAATACTGACAACAGCATTAGCTATTATAAGGTATAACTTAATTAAGTACTTCCTGTTATAAATGCAGAGCATCCATTCGAGTGACAGCACTGTTATTGGTATTATATTATAATGCCTTCCTCACAGTTATAGAGTTATCAATTAGTTATTAATATCATTTTACAAACATAGTATTAATAATAATAATATTACTGTCATAAAATAGCTTTCCAGTCAAAATTCATTCAATTTAATTTCTCAAGCAAATCAAAAACGGTAGGACCATAGGCTTTCGTTGAGATTTAGAACTGAGACATTACTTTTTATATGTATGCATAACAAATATCAATTATTATTATTGATATTATTGAGAGACTGGAATCTCTGGATGATAACAGCATAACAGCCCACAAAGTCAGGTTTCAGGATTCATTGCATAACTACACATGTATTACGAAGAGTTGTTGAGTTATAGGCATAGAAGTAGAGTTGTTGTTAGCGTAAAAGAGTAAGTGTACGTATAAAACCGTGAAAGACAACTATAAGTTATAAGACACTATTATTCAACTACCAAGAAGCAAGCTGAATGGGTGCCTATAATAGTGCCTATGTCTACCTTATATGAAGCCTCACTCATGCACATACGATGTTGTTTCTTCTTATATTTTGCTCCTGAACAAAAAGGCTTTGCTCAAAAGCAGCAGCAGCTATATACGATTTAAGGTTCCAGAGTTCCAGCTTATTGGCAGTTTGGCAGTAGGCACTAGGTTTATAAAGGAATAGAAAACAAAGCATTTGAATTTATATTTATTTTGTTATTGTCATTAGTTGATGGTAAAGGATTGAGTTGGTTCTGCAGTGTACATTAGTACATGGACCTCTGGACCGTCCCGGGAATTGGTGTTTCATTTACCATTTGTGAGAAACATCTCTTAACCATACATAGTTAACTCCAATCAGATGATGATTTAAGTGAAAAAAATCAAGATTTTGAGTAAATCCTCGTCAAATCTACCTAACATGTACATGTACATATAAATAACTACATTTTACATGCACATAACGTGAGAGTCTAGGCCGACCGACCGGACGAAGACAAAACTCGGACAAAAAATTTGAGCTGGGATCTCGAAAGGACAGCTGACAGCACCCACAAACAAGTCCTATTTATGTGAACTGTAGACATACAGAAAACGAATGAGTCACACAGTTACACTTAACTGTCAGCAAAGTCATTTAAGTCATTCCCATTCGCCTGAAAATTTCTGTTAACTACAAATGGACTGACTGGCAAAAGTAAGTCCAACTCTTATGGAAATTCAATATAGACTTACACAATTCACACAACACAATTTCATTGTTCATATAAGTTATAATGTGTTCTGGTTTTGTTTTGATAACTCCTTAGCTAATAAGCGGTTCTTATTATACAGTTGTTTCCTCTCCTTTCATCCTTTTTGCCCTTTAACCTTTGCATGTTGGGTAGAAGGGTTTGATAATGCTATAATCAACACTTTTTTCGTTCATAAACAATGTTTTAGAAATGATGTCAAAACTCTGACTGATTAGAATTTCAAATTTATTTTGTGATTCGCTTCCAGTAGTCCAAGTGGCATACAATCAATCGGCAAAACTTTGAACTCTAACCCTATGTAAATGTATTATTACGTGTAGGTGTAGGTAATATATTTATATATACATCTGATAATATTATGTATCTTTTGAATCTTTCCTGTTCTATTGTCAACTATAGGATTACAACCATAAGATTTTTACGGAGGATTTCAACATGACATGACATACGAGTTGTGTAAACTGTACAATTGTATAATATTACAGTTATGTTATGTGAGTTAGTAGTTACTAGTCTGCAAATTGAGATAGTAAGTGCAGTCAGTGCACACAGCAAGCTGTAAGAGCTTAAAGTCATCAGCATCAGTCATCATGTAAGTACATACAGATACTAAACTAAAGTGGCTGTAGAGCAGATAATCTTTTGTTATATTTTAATGTCATTATGTGAATACCTATGTACATATTAATCATTATATTTTTCTAGTGTGGCTGTTGTGGATGTCTGTTACAGGGAACATAAATATATACTGTCTGTATTGCAATATAAATAGTAACACTCATAATTGTCAAGTTTAGGGTAAAATACTGTATAAATGTATGTAGGTAACTCATCAAAGTAAATAACAACAATTAATAGGACAAAGAGAGTTGGGTATTTATTTTTGTGTCTGTGACCGTAATAGCTTTCGGTTTTGAAACAAGATGTATATGCAATAAATGACCGATAAGGTCCTTATTTATTGCACCTTTATAAACATAAACCAGATCAGATATCTATTGTTTGTAAGTAACAAAGTAATATTTAATACATGATTTGATTAACAAAGTGAATGAACGCAAAAAGCCAGTTTGATCGAATCGACATTCGCGATGGTATGGTAGGGAGACGGATTGCAGTACATTGCATGGGACTAGTATTTCAAACAAAAGGAAAAATATGATGTTCCCTAAACTAAATTGGGGTGGGAGATACAGAAAGCAAATTTCCACTGTTTGCGGCTTTAGTGTCATCAAAATAATGAATACATCAAAAAATACATGAGCCATAATGTGCTCTTCTAAGTAAAGATGTATTATAGATAGTTCAGCATAATACTTTATCTGTTGCTTGCGTTGTACAGTCGTACGTACGTGGTACGTACCTACAGTACAGAAAGTACAAATTACAAAAACTAAGTAGATGACTAGATATTATTATATGCAAATCACAAATCACAAACAGGATTAATCGTCAAATTGAGTCTTTATAAAGGCTCTAAATGTAGATAACTTAGATAAGCATTATGCATTGTCCTGAAGGAAGTTGCATGCAACATGTAATGTAAAGTAAACGTTTATAATAAGAACTTTATTTGTATTGATTTTTTCATGTAGTGTACAACAATCATATCTATCATACATTGAATTTACAGATTAAAATTCGGCACAAAACAACATTCAGGAATATGTTGAATAATTCAAGTATTATTTGTTTATTTTCAGAGATTTTAACAGCGGTGCGAGTCCGAGATCGTTCCAGCAAGTAGAACAAGCAAAAATGAAAAAAAATAATTCATTTATCGTTACACCCTTTGTAAATAGACAGAGAAAGTGACATATCGCTATCGCTATTGGTCAAACAATATTAGTCTCCAAATATTGTGTTCCTGTGTTAACTAATTGACATGAAAGTTATTCCGTCGGAAGGGAAATTGTGACATTTACTTTCCAAATGTGAAGAATAACTGATTTTAACTGTCGTCGACAGTATAATTATATTATGTGCAAGTGCAACTAATAAGCAAATAGGGTTGTGAGTGAGATTGTTAAGCTCCTTAAGGAACAGTTTGAGATTTTCAATGCAATACATCTAGATTAAGTTATGTACCTACTATTGAGTATGAAAAAGTTGTGAAATGTGAATTATTATTCCTCAAAAATCGTTTATGATTCCCGACTGATAGTTTTCTGAATTTTAGCAATATATTAGGTTGTGAGAAAAACAATTTTTAAAGTAGATAGTGTCTTTCATTAATTATCGTAATAATATTATTGTATACAATTTGAAGCCGTATAAGATGAGACACTGACTCAACAAAACATGCATTACAAAAGTGGCTGCTACTAACTAATTAAGTTGTCGTTGGAGTAAGGTTTAATTATATGAAGATCAAAATTTCAATGGGGACTTTGTAGGCAGCAAAATGGCACAAGCGAATTCATCGAAAGTCTGTCGGCTATTTAAAACCAACTGGATCAGTAGCCTCCGGAGATATCAGTTCGATGTGCTTGTACAATGGCTATCACTTGCACTTTTCACAACACTTTTGATGACTGAATCTGTTCACGGAAGTTCAGATATTATTGAAGTACATTCGGATATTCATAATAACGATTTTGAACTAACTACTTTGGGTTAGTACAATCTATTTTATTATCTTTGATGACAAGTTGGAGCAATCATAGTTAGGATAACTTGAAGCAACTCCTCCATCCTAATGATATATAATATTATGTATATAGGTATATGTATATGATGGAATAAATATGTCTGTAAAATATAATTACTAATTAAAGCCTCTTGTAATTTATAGTATCGAATTGTCTGCCAGATCAATATTTATGTAAAGATCGTTTAAAGTGCATACCTAAAAATCAAGTTTGTGATTTTTCACCGGATTGCTATGATGGTAGTGACGAGCCACCAGATTGTCGTAAGTAGCTATCACGAGAGTTAATTAGCTTTTGTGACATTTTATGTGCCCTATATTATGTGTATCATTGTATGTTGTAAAGCCAGATTTTAAACAGTGAATTATGTTATAGCTCACATAGCATGTAGAAATGGGACATTTCAATGTAAAGAATCAAAAAAGTGCATCCCCGGCGGTTGGGAATGCGATGGGGCACCAGACTGTGGGTTCTTTGAGGGACGCATATTGGATACATCTGACGAAGATCCTCAAAAATGTAAGAGTTGACTTGTATTGGTTTGCACATAAAATGTTTGTCACACTGACACTAGCCATAGTAAGTATGATAGTTGTTTGTGGAGAAATACTAGCACCATTGACGCATTTTTATATGTTCAGGCACAGCAGGAAATGAATGTCCTAAGAACTTCATGAAGTGTAACAATGGAATTCACTGTCGTCCCATATCTGACTTCTGCAATGGACACCATGGTACGGATAAAAGACTATTTTTATACATAAATAATCATCGTATAATAGACAATTAGAAAATCTTAATAAGTGTGGTTTAAAAACATCCCAATTTTCAGATTGCCCTGATAAATCCGATGAACCTGAATTGTGCGGCAATAAATCAATTTGTCATGAGTCCCAATTGTGCAAATATGGTTGTAAACCGACGTCCAAGGGCCCCGTATGCTACTGCCCCATGGGGAAAGCATTCAATGGCAAAGATTGCGTCGGTAAGATTTCTTAGCACTACTTTATATAATGCTCTTTAGTACATACGCTATTTGTGTAATGACAATGACTATATCTGACAAATATTTGGCATTTTTGTACATTATTTAGAATCCAATGAATGTTTGGTGGAAGGAGCCTGTGATCAGTTATGTACTTCAATAAAGGGTAAAGCTAATTGCGAATGCGTCAAGGGGTATGAAAAAGATGGGAAACATTGCCGAGCAAAGAACGGTGCGTGGCTATAAAATTATAACAAATAGTATGCTCAAGTAACATATAAGTATGCTGTACGGAACAAGTTGTGTCATAGTCGGTGTTGTAAAGCTTGTTATCTTATATTTTTTGCAGATCCAGAAGGAAAATTGCCTCTTTTGTTGTACGAAGATTCAACAGAAATTAAAATGGCCTTCTTAAATGGAACGGTATTGGATGTGCACAGATCGTATACCAGCCATAATAATGTTGGACTTCTCGGACTTGACTTTGATCATTCAACTGACACTGTGTGCTGGATAAATCATGAAAAAAATCTCTCGACAATGCGGTGTGCCAACAGCACTGACTTCCGTCAATTTTGGGATAAGCCGACCCCATATTTATATTCATTTGAAGGTCAGTAGTAACTATTCACTCCATAAAAATAAAACTATAAATATATGTGGGAATAAATTCATCCCTATAATGTTATGTCTCAATTATGTAAGTGAACTTGAACTGATATAAGGTAGAGACAATAGAGAGTTAACAGATAACATGTATATGGTGTGACGTGTGACTTCTTAATTTTAGCTACTACCTATATCAGTTTAGCTTTTGTATTTTTTGTGCAACTACTGTAGGAGGGTGCAGTGGTATCATTTATTAATTACTTCCAGTTCTCAAATGAGTCAAAGACTAAATGTCAAAGTAATATACCTAATCATTCTAATAATAAAACATGTTTTTAACGGTTGTATACGGACTATACTTTCACAATAGTACAATGAGTATATAATTATCATGTATGAATTTTTATTCTATATTATGCTAACTGAAAGCACTGATGCAACGTTTGTGAGCTTTAATGCATAATTGAATGAAGTGGGTCACTTTCATTTAATTCATTTCATTTGGTACATGCAATCATGCAATGCAAAATGAAATTCTTTTATGACTTTATTATATTACCCCACATGATGTATCTTGCATTTAATTGTCCATTTATCAAGGTTGTTCGGCCATTTGTGGACAGACAAGTTCAGCATCAGCTATGAATGTCAATCAAATGCTACTTGTGCACTTATAATATCATGGGAAAATATTCTAAAAATGACGAACCAAATGTCAACACAATCTTCTGTAGGACAGTAAAACTTGAAAAACATCAAATAAATAATTCATAACATTTTAATTGCAGATGTTTACGAGTTGGCCTATGACTGGATAAGTTCTAACTATTACTTCGTGGACGATGGTCGAGAAATGATATTCGTCTGTAAACATGATCTCAGCATTTGTAGAGCCGTAGTTGATGTTGACGTATCCAAACCAAAAGGACTGGCCCTTGATCCTACTAAAGGGTGAATAACTAAAAATTACCATGATGCTCTGTTTACGTTTAACCGAACCATTATTATTATTTATTACCAACAAAACAATCTTTAGAAACAATTCCGAAGTATTAAGACCCGTCGTCAGTATGCGACTTTAGAAACTTGTTGCACGTTCTTTCCAGCTCATTACATACATAAAAACAAGAATAATATCAATGAACAACAATGTTTTGATTATATTGTAAAAAAATATGCGTACTGCTGTTCTCCGATTGCTACTACATAAATTATGCTTAAATTGTCATTAAAAAAACAATTTACACTTTTAGATACATGTTCTTCACCGTATGGGGACGAAGCGGTCCTAAACTGGAGAGGACTCTGATGGACGGTTCGGAGAGGAAACAATTGGTGTCATCAAAAATAGTGTATCCGTTTGGTGTAGCTGTGGATCTGCCTACAGAACATGTTTATTGGGTGGACACATTTTTGGATTCCATAGAACGAATTGATTATGATGGACTTAACCGAAGAACTATCCATCGAGGGGTATAACTTTTACATTTTCATGTCTTGCTTTATATCACAAATACAAACAACAATAAGCACGGTTGAAATTCCATTATGCTAATCTATGTATGATATATTGTGCATTTATAGATGCAGCAATTGAGAGATATATCAGTTTTTGAAAACATGCTGTATGTTATTACTTGGCAAAATCAAAGAGATCATCATAGCAGTATTAATGTCTTAAGCAAGTTCGAGGCTACTAACTACACCACGATATTGTCAGATTTAAAGAAACCGTTGGCTCTGCACGTTTTACATCGAGCTCGTCAACCCCGTGGTACAACAAATTTTCCCTTATGTGGTTAGGTATGCTCAATACTACCAATACTGTATACCAGTTTTAACGTTGTACATTTTGCACATTGCAGAAAATCATCCCTGTAATAAGAAGCAAATCTGTAAAGATCTCTGTTTTCCGTTTTGGCAAGGCGGTAAACCAATTGCTCAATGTGGATGTAGAGAAGGATATCACTTAAATTCAGACAATGTAACGTGCTCCGGTAAGTAAATTCTAAATAGAACTGTTTGTCTATAATTTCACATGGGACAAAATATTATGCATTTTTTATGTCTTTAGACTAGGAGTTGTAATAATTCTCATGATTTGCAGTAGCAATATTCATTATTAATGACAAATATTATTTCATTTCAAGGCGGAGATAAAACCCAGTTTCTTCTGTACACCAAGTCAAAAACAGGGGGAATAAAAAGCATGTCTTTAAGAGAAAATGCTGAAAGAGACGTGATGGTTCCTGTCGTTGAAAAGTTTATCCATTCTGCCGTTGATTTTGATGTCAGCACAGCCACTATATATTACTCTGATACGAGCAACTTTCGTTTGATGAGAAAGAAATTATCAAATGTGAACGGAGAATTGTTTGTGGAAAGAGTTTCGCATAGCGATGGGTTAGCAGTTGACTGGATGGGTCGAAATCTGTTTTGGACAGACGAAAATCTACGCGTTATTAATGTGGCTAACTTAAACAACTCGGCATTCAAGAAGCTTTTGGTTTACACAAACTTAACCCACCCTAGATCTATTGCTGTAGATCCTAAAGCGGGGTAAGTATTACAAAACCTCAATTTCAAGCTGTTATTCTAAGGGATTTGAAATATATTACTTTATGATTTTTGTAGGTTATTGTTTTGGTCAAACTGGGCAATGACTTCTGACAAAGATGGCTGGATAGAGCAAGCATGGATGGATGGAACTAACAGAGCAATATTAGTTAAAGACTTAGGTTGGCCAATTGGATTGACTGTAGATGGTGAAAATCGGTATTTGTATTGGTGTGATGCGCTTCAGTTCACAATTGAAAGGATGAAACTGAATTCGGATGTTTCAATTTCCAATGATAAAGAGGTAAAAGAGAGTTATGTTTTAAATTTTAAATACTAGAAATAATAATTTATGTTAATGAAATCTAAAGCTAACTACCTATCTCACAGGTTATTTTCAAAGCAAATTCCACGGTACAAGGTCAACCAAGCGGACTCACTTATTTTAATGGCACTTTGTATCTTGCTCTAAATGGCAGAGTACTGAAATTAGTAGTTCCTCCGAATCCAGTCAAGGAATATGTCAGTTACACTCATCTTGAAGCAGTGCTAATTGACGATGTGTCTCAAGTGAAAGTGTACGATGCCAGTCTGCAAACTGGTAAGTAAATTCAACCCTTTGTATTTAATTTAAGTTGTCATATTAATTAGTGTCCTTACGTTGAATTATATTATATTTGACAGGCAAGAATAAGTGCAGTTCAACGCAATGTCCGGAGTTATGTTTAGCCACTCCGGCAGGAGATAACCAGCAGAGTGCTGTATGTGTCTGCAAAGATGGATATGTACTGAGCAATGACAAAAAAACTTGCGAAGCAATCAAAAATTATACCCATCCTCTCAGTTGCAAAGAATTGGAGTTTGAATGCCAAAAATTCCCAAAGTGTATTTCAAGCAGGTATAGCATTATAAAAGGACGCCCTAATAAGCACAGAAATAACCACGCGTGATATACGGAATAATCTTTTATATTTTTTATAGATTGGTTTGCGATGGTTCTGATGATTGTGGCGATGGATCTGACGAAGATGCATCACCTAACGGAGTTTGTGGTATGCATTTTGGGCTTCAATCATTTTATTTATTGAAATTGGAATTTGTATGATTTTATGTTACATATCTTTGCAGAAAGCGTACTAGATCAAGGACTTTGTGGACGCAATTACTTTCATTGTGGCAGCAGGATATGCATCCCAAAAAGCCAAGTGTGTGATGGAAAGAGAGACTGCACAGATGGAAACGATGAGCACCATTCCATGTGTACTAACACTACATTCATCTGTTCTGAATTCGAGTTTCAATGCGAAATCTCAAAGCGTTGTATCCCCATGTCATGGCGTTGTGATCATGAATTAGGTAAGATTCACCTATAATTAGTAATTAATTGGCAGTTTTCCCTACGTTTGAACCTTTCTTGTTATGTAGATTGCGGTCCGAATGACACATCGGATGAGCCGAAGAATTGCGGTAAGTGAAACATAGTTTTTTTTGTGTATAATTTATCACAATTTTAGACGTGCGTTGTAATTTGCAATTGTGTTCATTTGTAGAATATCCTCCTTGTACAATACTTCAGTTTCAGTGCAAAGATAAGTCATGTATACCATTAGAAACAGTGTGTGACGGGCTTGATGACTGTTCTGATTCTTCTGACGAGAAGGATTGCGCAACTTATTGCAATCGGACTAGTAAGGTATGCTCACAATTCTCTCTTTAACACACTAAACTCAGAATTTCATAATAAATTCAGTTGCATTTCGTTAAATCAACCAATTTGGACAGATGTATTGTGCTGGCGATAACAAATGCTTGGAAGAAAAAGATATTTGTGATGGAACGTGCCATTGTAGTGACAAATCCGATGAAATGGACTGTGCTGGTAAAGTGCCACCAGCATGTGTGTTCACGAATAATTATTCACAGGACACAAACTGCTCTTTAGATCTGTGGCTAGAAGGATGGGTGGATAAAACTGAATGTCGTAAGAAAGCTTAAAAATTTGATGCTATTATAATACAACTATACAGTCAGTATGCTCAATTTTCTTACATATTTTTTTTGCCAGAAAATGTCACTTGCAGTCGAAATTCCTACCATTGCGTCAATGGATCACAATGCATTCCGTAATTAGCAAACATGCAACCAATTAAATTAAATGATATGGGTTAATGAAAATTAATGTCAAAAATGTTAATGTTTAATTCTAATGATATTTTGCACAGATATTCGTGGAGATGTGACGGTCGCAAAGATTGTCCTGATGGAAGTGATGAACATTCTTGTCCAAAGCCAGTGATTCAATGCATATTTCCATCACGCTCTTGCGACAATGGAACAAAATGTGTGGGAGTTAACCAGCTGTGTAACTCCAAACAAGATTGTGATGATGGCTCTGACGAGGGTCAAAAGTGTTGTAAGTTGTGTTTCGCAACAATAATATACTTATTTCTAACTATGTATTTAATCCTGTTTGTATTCTAATGGAAATGAATTTTATTTAAGCTGAGAAACAATGCGATGGGAGCAAACCGAAGACGAATTGTTCCCATCATTGTCACGACTCACCGGAAGGACATATCTGTTATTGCCCCCATGAAATGCATTTATCCCAACAAGACAATTCGACCTGTGTCACTGAACATCCGTGTGACCAATGGGGTACTTGTTCTCAAGTCTGTAAAAGAGTCAATAGCCGACATTTTTGTCTATGTCGTTCCGGATACGGTTTAAAAGACGATGGCATTACGTGCAGCAGCATAGGTAATCATATTTTAAATAATTAGCTAAAACTTATACAGACCTACTTCATTCTTCTGGAGGTCTTATATCAATGTTATTATTTTAATTGGAATAGATGAGGCAGTTCCCCAGCTTGTCTTTAGTAATCGGCACGAGCTTCGTGGAATTAATTTGCACACAAATCAGTTCAATTCTCTGATTTCAAACTTGAGGAACTCAATTGCCCTAGACTTTTATAATCAAAAAGGTGGTGACGTGATTTTCTGGACTGACGTTGTCGACGACCGCATTTACAGAGGAAATTTAGTAGGAGGATGTAAGTATTTGAATTTCGAGTTGGACTGTGTGAGTAATTTTGCAGACATTGACTTGTAGATTGAGTGATATCTTTTATTGAATTGATTAGCACTTATCAACATCGAAGTTGTGATACAAACTGGATTAGCCACAGCCGAAGGATTAGCTGTTGATTGGATCGGAGAGAATCTCTATTGGGTCGAAAGTAATTTGGATCAGATAGAAGTTGCGAAATTAAATGGAAGCTTCCGCAAGACTTTAATATCAGGGGATATGGTTTCACCTAGATCTATTGCTTTAGATCCGCAAGATGGGTATGTATCCAAATAATATTAATAATTAGCCCTTCCAAAGATTTCCTTCAAATATTTATTTATATAAATTATATTTGTGGTGAAATAGCGTTTTGTTCTGGACGGATTGGGAAGCAGATGCACCTCGGATCGAAAAGGCTAGTATGAGCGGTGATTATCGAAGCATTGTTATTGGAGTGGGCATGAATGGAGAAGGTAATTAAAATTTCCAGATTATTGTGTGAAACTGCTGGAAACGTAAATGGAAGTATAATAATTGCAATATAATTTTTGTAATAGGGGCTTGGCCAAACGGATTGACATTGGATTATACTTTAAAAAGAATATATTGGGTTGATGCCAGGTATAAAACATTTTTCTCAATTCTTTCCGTTTAATGAATCTGAAGAAGATTTATACAACTAAAATAATGATTCGATTTGTATTTAAATTCCAGACTGGATTCTATTCATACGATCAGATATGATGGCTCTGATTATCGAGTTGTGTTAAGTGACCACGAAGCTCTGTCGCATCCCTTTGCCATTACAATATTTGACAATGATCTATTTTGGACTGACTGGAGATCCAATTCAGTAATGAAGGCAAACAAGTTTAACGGCAGTAATGTAACAACCATTCACCGTACTTACACACAACCTTTTGATGTCAAGATTGTTCATCCCAGTAGGCAACCCAAGAGTGAGTTTCTGTATAATTCTCGCATTATGTTTAAACAGAATTTCCGATTCATCAAATCAAAAGTTGCTAATTAATATTATTTTTAATGTGTAGATATATTTAACCCATGTGCAAATGGAAATGGAAACTGTACTCATTTGTGTCTACTAAGCTTTAACAGGACACACAAATGTGGCTGCCCACATCTGATGACCTTAGGACCTGATAATTACACATGCGTTGGTAAGCAATGAAATAAATGCATTCACTATAATTAAAATTTGACACTAAAGTTTCCCTTGTTTTCTATAGCAAATGAAAGGATGTTGCTGTTTTCGAGACTAAATGAAATCCGAGCTGTTTACCTGGACAAACCATATTACCATGCTGCTCCTCCAATTAGTCTCCCTCTTATTGTTGCTCCTGCTAATTTACATTTTGTTGCCAAGTATAAACAAATATATTGGTGCGATGCCCAGTCGGGGGAAACGAAAAGAGCAAATATTAGTAATCCCGCAATTCAAACCCTGATTGACGGAGGTACAACAAACATCTTTTGATCTCACATTTTGTTTAAGTTTTTGAAGAACGACAATAATGTAGTGGTAATCATGTTTTAGCTGCTGGAAAGCCCCTTGCAATTAGCGTCGATTGGATCTCAAACCTCATTTTCATCGCAGTTTCTAATGAGACTAAATGAAATCCGAGCTGTTTACCTGGACAAACCATATTACCATGCTGCTCCTCCAATTAGTCTCCCTCTTATTGTTGCCCCTGCTAATTTACATTTCGTTGCCAAGTATAAGCAAATATATTGGTGCGATGCCCAGTCGGGGGAAACGAAAAGAGCCAATATTAGTAATCCCGCAATTCAAACCCTGATTGACGGAGGTGCGACAAACATCTTTTGATCCCACATTTTGTTTGTGCTTTTCAAGAACGATAATAATGCAATGATAATCATGTTTTAGCTGCTGGAAAGCCCCTTGCAATTAGCGTCGATTGGATCTCAAACCTCATTTTCATCGCAGTTTCTAACTCGGTGAGAAATTCAATCTCAGTGACTGATCTGGATGGGCAATATTTTACGACGATAGTACAAGGAAAGCAAGATCTACGAAATGTCAATTCCATCGCTGTAAATCCGTACAAAGGACAAATATACTGGCCAGATGGAAACAGTAAGAGTCAGTTCACAATTCATTCCAGTTTAATGGATGGCAGCAATAGACGAGTGCTGACCAATAACCGCGACACACCACAGCTGGAGAATCCTGCAAGTTTATCATATGATTTCACCAGTGATAGACTTTACTGGGTGAATTACCATACGGAGCGAATTCAGTATTACGAATTCTCTTCTCGCACTGTGAAAACGATTACTTTCGGAGATTTGAAACCCAATGTTATTACTGTGTATGGCTCTGATGTATATTTTGCGTCCGAAAAACAGGACGCTATCTTAAAAGGAGACAAAACTAAAGGAGGACAGTTCTATTTCGTCCGCAACAATACAGGTACCCATGCTAAATGAAAGCGAATTCTAAATCTACAAGGGCCTAGTTTGGTTAAAGGAGACAAAACTAAAGGAGGACAGTTCTATTTCGTCCGCAACAATACAGGTACCCATGCTAAATGAAAGCGAATTCTAAATCTACAAAGGCCTAGTTTGGTTTATAAATGAAAAAACCCTGGCTTACTTTAAGCTAGACTGGAATAAAATGACTATTGTGATGATACCTTATATTTATGCATGCATGGTGTTTATATTTTAGAAAACATATACTCTATTCGAGTCTATGACCCTGATGAACAAAACGGAACGAATTCTTGTGCAATCAACAAAGGAGGCTGTGAACATTTATGTCTTCCCCTGTCAGCCATTAAGAAAGTGTGCAAATGTGCCCTGGGCTATCACGTTGATGAGAAAAACCCATTGAAATGCAAAAGTAAGCTAATTTGTGTAGTATAAAAGTTTGCTACAGTCAATAGCGTAAATAATTTTCCATTTCTAAAACATGACGGAAATGCAGATTTAATCAGTTTTTGTTGTTTTGAAATAGGTTTAGACACTGTGGTAGTTTTCGCTGATTCAGCGGGAATTAAAGGTATCAGCTCGCAGTCAGATACACAGGATGACCTTTTAGTGCCCATTCCATTGGTTAGCTTTGCAACGGATATTGATGTAGACGAAAGTGAGTTTTAATATACTATACACATAATATTAATTTTAATAAAAATGTGACTCTATTTTATTTTCTTCTAAAGGGAATGAATTTCTTTACTGGTTGGACAACGATAAAGGAAGAATATCGAGGATTAAGCGTGATGGCACGGGACGAGAAACCGTTCTTAAAGACTTAGATACGGTTATTGGGTTGGCTATTGATTGGAATGCGGGTGAGCATCAAATCTCATATTTACATACTATGCACTGTCATTCTTCATAATATGCAGAATGTTTGTAGCTAAGGTTTACTTATATTATAAAAATTGTTTATTTATAGGAAATATGTATTGGGCCAATCCTAAGGACTCGTTAATAGAAATAGCACATGTAAACGGATCCAGTCATTATGTCCTTATTACAACTGGACTTCACAAACCCATGTCATTGGCAGTAGATCCATCCAAGGGATTCTTATTCTGGAGTGATATACAAATGGGGCATATTGAAAGAAGTACTTTAGACGGTCTGAATCGAAAAATAATTGTCACTTCAGAAGCTATGAAGATTGCGGATATCACTCTTGATTATGATGTAAGCTCTATTTTCATCTGTAGATCGAATGTATAAATGGATAACAATTTATTTGTACCAATATAATTTCTGTGTCCAATTATTTTAGAATGAGCGAGTTTACTGGTGCGATTCTACATCTGACAAAATTGAATCATCAAAGTACGACGGATCTGATCGAAAGACTGTTCATACAGGAGGCAGTGAATCTCATTTGCACTCTCCAATAGTCGACAAAGGACAATTATATTGGATCGACATGTAATACTTGCCGAATAATATAACAATTATTGAAGATTACAAAGATAATGTCGTAATTTACACATTGAACAATTTGTTTGGTATCTATTGGATTGCAGGGGTCATCAAATGGGCAGCATAATGACTTTACCAGTGAAGAATTTCTCAAATGTTCAAGTTGTGCGAAAGAATCTGGGCGTAACAATGAAGGACCTGGGAATATTTAGCCGTGGGAGGCAAAAGGGTAAAAATCCGTGCGGATTACAGAACGGAGGTTGCGGAGACCTTTGTCTTTTCAACGGAACACATCCCGTGTGCATTTGTGCTCATGGAAAAATAGGGGAAGACGGGAAATCGTGTGAACGTAAGTAGAAAGGAGCATTTAAGATGATAAATGGGTTTGATTAGCAATTATGATAAGAAATATAATTGGTTGTATTTGCAGACTACGATGCTTTTATCGTGTTCTCCCGGGTCGCGAGTATAGAAACTGTGCACGTACTTGAGGAAGTGACCCCTAACTCACCATATCCTCCGATTACATCTTCAGACCATATCCGGAATGCTATAGGTCTAGCCTTTGACTTCAGCAAGCAGACGCTGTTCTATTCGGATGTTCAGTTAGGAACAATCAATAAAGTTTTCTTTAATGGCACAAACTTCACGGTAATAGCTGAGAAGCAAGGGTCTGTGGAAGGATTATATTACGAAGCGGCTCATAGCGATCTTTATTGGACGTGTAGCAATGATGCGTCAATAAATCGACTAAATCCATATAATTCTGTGGCAAAAGTTGAGAAGATTCTTAAATTGAGTAATAATGATAAGCCTCGTGGGGTTGCCGTCGATCCTTGTGAGTCTCGTATATACTGGACAAATTGGGATGCTAACCGACCGTCTATTCAACGGTCGTACATGAGCGGTTTTCACGTGGAGTCAATTATCGTGAAGGATATAAGAATGCCCAATGGACTGACTTTGGATCATGTGGCAAAGAAATTGTATTGGGTCGATGCTCGGCTCGATAAAATTGAACGGGCGGATTTTGATGGAAGTAATAGAAAAGTAATTGGGAAGGACAAACCGAAACATGCTTTTGCTATTGCTGTCTTTGGCGATTATATTTACTGGACTGATTGGGTATTGCTTTCCGTGTTGAGAGCCAATAAATATTCTGGAGAAGACGTTGTGGTCCTCAGAAAAGATATACCGAAACCCATGGGCATTGTTGCAGTTAGCAATCAAACGGAAACATGTAAGTAACCACTCATTTTTCACTACCTTTTATCATCACTTCCATACAGATGAGTTTTATTATAGCCATCGTAAAATTATGAATGATTTTCTTATCTCTCCGTAGGTTTGGCCAATCCTTGTCACACGTTGAATGGAGGCTGTGCGGAAATTTGTCAAGTTAACGCGCGTGGAGCTGCCGAGTGCAAATGTGCAGCTGGAAAGGAATTACTTGAAGACGGTCGTTGTGTTTTAGAACCGAAAAATTTTGGCAATTGCACCGAAGACAATTTCCGATGTGCCAATGGGCCCTGCATTCTTTACAGTTTGTCCTGTGATGGCATTTTTCATTGCCCGGACAAAAGTGATGAAGATGAAAAATATTGCGCCTCTCGAGTATGCAAAGATGGATTCTTCAGATGCCCTTCCAACAGATGCATCTCGAAATTAAAACTTTGTGACGGCAATAATGACTGTGGAGATCTGAGCGACGAGACTGATTGTAACTGCACTTCCTCCCAGTTCAAATGTGGCGACGGTCGCTGCATTAATGACTCTGTTAGGTAAATTCATAATTTATGATAAGCCCTTACTACTCAGATTTTGATTTTTTATTCATAAACCTACGTACTTACTACACTGACACTTTGGTACTTTAGATGCGATTATCACCCGGATTGTGCAGATGCTACCGATGAAATGGGCTGCCGTAAGTTCTCTTTCCTGAAATATTTGTTTTACGATTTATGATGTGTCTGGCTTTTATGAGTTATCACTATCACTCTACCTTTACAGCTGAGCGAGTTTGTCCTAAGAGAGAATCCAATGGTGTGGACTTTTTCCTCTGTGCTAAAACAACGGCATGCATTCATAAGTCATGGATTTGTAAGTGCAGTATTAACTTTTATTTATCATCTCTTTACTTGCGGATTAAGCAAGGCTTGTTGGTTGATAGGCTTGTTGGTTGAAGTAATTGAGCGAAATATTCTATGTAAATTACTTTTATGTGAAAGGTGACGGACAAAATGATTGCTGGGATCAGTCGGACGAACAAAATTGTTCCAGCATTCATGGAGATGAGGGCCCTAACCATAAGAAAGCTGAGTGCCAAGCCAATTCCTTTAGATGTAACGACGGTCAATGCATCCTTAACTCATGGATTTGTGATTCCGACAGGTTAGCTACTTTTTAGTGCAGTTTATATAATAACAAAGGCCAAACGCAAAGTATCTTTCAAGCTAACATTCTATGCACGCTATAAACATATTTCCTCTATGATTAATTGACAATTGTTCTACAGAGATTGTGAGGACGGTGAAGACGAAAAGAATTGCCGTAAGTGAAATTACAGCTCCAGCTGTTGTTATACTAAAAAACAATTGTATGCTAAAAATCCTTTGGCAATTAATGCATCTAAATATTATGTTGTTTACAGATTACACGTGCCGCCCTCAGCAATTTGCATGTAACTCTGGAGAATGCATCAGGTGACGTCACTAATCACTTGCTTTTTAATAGTTATTAGTTTTTAAAGATAGCATTTTAATCTTTCTATTTTTGGTATATAGTTCTATGTGGCACTGTGATGGTAGCGCTGATTGTGCGGACAGCAGTGACGAAGCTGAAGATTGTGGTACGTTTTTAATTTAATTGAACCTTTACAAGCTACCAATAGTAATGTTCTATGTTATTAACGACAAAACTTTGTTTAGTGAATCGAACATGCGAGTCACATCAATTCAGGTGTAACTCCACCGGACGTTGTATACCGCAAGAATGGGTAAGTAAATAAACTAACCCCAAATATAACTGTTACGTGAATGAGCTGATCTAAAACAAGCCGTTCCTGAATCGAAAATGTATTATTCCAAAATAAAAAATGAAATCTATTTTATGTGCTGTATGGTGTGTGATGGGGACGAAGATTGCAGTTTAGATCACAGTGATGAAAATCCACCCGGAGGTTGCGTTAATATTACAAGAAGTCCTGATCAAGGACTTTGTTCATCGAATCAATTCGAATGTCCCAGTGGGTTATGCGTTATTAAAGGTAAATGTATTTCCATTGGTTAAATGTTAAATTGTTAAAAGTAGACTTGCAATGAAATCATTCATGCAACTTATTGGTATGTAATATGATACAGAATATTTTTGCGACCGAGATGACGATTGTGGGGACGGGAAAGATGAGCCTGAATCTTGTCATTATAACAAATGCGACAATAGTTCATTTGTTTGTGGAAATCAGCGCTGTATAGTTTCCACTCTTAAATGTAACGGCATCAATGACTGTGGGGATAATTCAGACGAGGCGGAGAAGCTTTGTAGCAAAGAGAAATATTGCACAGCTGTCGATGAATTTTTATGCAAAAATAATGCTTGTGTCAACGAGAGTTTATTGTGCAATGGGGAAAATGATTGTGGAGATTCGAGCGACGAGCTCGGCTGTGGTAAGTACACTGGTGACATTTACAGATTTAGAGATTGTTCTTGCTCGCATCAATATTCAATCTTCTGTTGTGTAGGTGTGAATGAGTGCGCTGAAGCCGGAACATGTCAACACATTTGCGAAGATAAGAAAGTCGGCTATGCTTGTAAATGTTATCCAGGATATAAGACTAGTCCATTGAATAGTCAGATGTGTGTTGACGTCGATGAATGTCAAGAACGGGCATGTTCTCAGATCTGCAGAAATTCTATCGGCTCCTATAAATGTGACTGTACACCTGAATACATTCTTAAGGACGACGAACACACATGCAAGGCTAATTCTAGTAAGTATTAAATTATTTCTGTTCTTAGGAATTGTTTGTTGGTAATAGTTTTAAAATGTTTCTGCTTAATTAATAGGCGAACCTGTGAAAATCATGTTTTCAAATCAATACTACATTCGGATGGTGGATATGCACAATAATATCACTCTCCTGGCTCACAATCTGACGAACGCAGTTGCTACGTCGATGAATGTCAAGAACGGGCATGTTCTCAGATCTGCAGAAATTCTATCGGCTCCTATAAATGTGACTGTACACCTGAATACATTCTTAAGGACGATGAACACACATGCAAGGCTAATTCTAGTAAGTATTAAATTATTTCTGTTCTTAGGAATTGTTTGTTAGTAATAATTTTGAAATGTTTCTACTTAATTAATAGGCGAACCTGTGAAAATCATGTTTTCAAATCAATACTACATTCG
Organism: Tomocerus nigrus; assembly: GCA_019776505.1. NCBI lineage: Eukaryota > Metazoa > Arthropoda > Collembola > Entomobryomorpha > Tomoceridae > Tomocerus > Tomocerus nigrus. The sequence goes on along the minus strand of JABASI010000425.1, from coordinate 18,413 downwards.
GATGGTGGATATGCACAATAATATCACTCTCCTGGCTCACAATCTCACGAACGCAGTTGCATTGGACTACGATTGGGTAGAAGGCTGTATTTATTGGTCTGATGTTACTGCTTTTGGTAGTAGCATTAAACGTGTCTGTGGACACACAAATCTGAGCTTGACACCTGAAAGCGGTCTGAACGTAATGGAAAATGTATGTTAATTATTAATTGTGCCAGGAAAAACATTTTGGGAGAAAAGCATTAGGAATTATCATCAGTCGACTTTATTTTCTATTATCATGTTTTGTAGACATTACATCACATTACCGTTCAGAGTCCAGATGGCTTGGCAGTGGATTGGGTTGGAAAAAACTTGTATTGGTGTGACAAAGGAACTGACACAATTGAAGTGTCGAAATTAGATGGACGTTTTCGAAAAGTTCTTGTTAGCGAAGGCTTACAAGAACCAAGGGCTATTGCATTGGACCCATTCGGAGGGTAAATTTATTAGTAAATTAGTAATTTGAATTTTTTGAATTGGAGTTTTCGAAAAATGATTTTTAAATGCATACTTTTTGCTTTACAGCTATATGTATTGGACTGACTGGGGAGACACACCTTACATTGGTAAAGCTGGGATGGATGGATCGAAATCCACAGTTTTAATTTCGGATAACCTGGGCTGGCCAAATGCGCTGACCATATCATATGAAACCAAGGAGGTGTTCTGGGCTGATGCAAAAGAAGATTACATTGCTGTAGCTGATTTAAATGGAGGAAATCGGAAAATTATTCACAGTAGAGGTATTTATAATCAATTCAACATATTATTATACAATTCATCTGAAAGATGCAAGTTCTGTAATTTCGAGACTATTTTCTTATTTGAAGCTCTGAATGCAGCTGGAGGAGGAAGTGTCCACCATATTTTTGCGTTGTCAGTATTTGAAGACTACATTTACTGGAGTGATTGGGAAACGAAAAGTGTCGACAGATGCCATAAGTACACTGGACTTAATCAGTCGACAGTGACTAAAACTATACATCGTCCCATGGATGTCAAAGTGTTCCATCCTTTCAGACAACCTCCTTGTAATGCAAATTATTATAAAGTATATTCCTGTATAAATATTAATCTTTATTGCATTTTTCAATATGAATTCGAAACTTTTTTCTAGTGATTCCCAATCCATGTGAAAATGGTGGTGGTTGTGAAACGCTGTGCTTACTCACTCCTGGAGGAGGAAAAGTTTGTGCATGCCCCGAAAGTTTCGTCATCACCGATGACAATAGTAAATGTGTAAATAATTGCACTTCATCCCAGTTTGTGTGCAACAAAACATTTAAATGCATTCCGGCGTGGTGGAAATGTGATAATCAGGTTAGTAAGAGAATGTCACTTTCAAAAGGAGAAAAACAAAAACTAAATCTGAAATTGTTATTCAGGATGATTGCGGCGATAACTCGGACGAGCCAGAGGATTGCCCTCCGTTTAAGTGTACCCCTGGGCAATATCAATGCCTTAGCGGTCAATGTATTCATCCAGCACAGATATGTGATTCTAAAATCGATTGCGTCAATGGTACAGACGAGTTAAATTGTGATAAGGTTAGTACTTGAATTATTCCTTTACACTTGTCACGTAATGTATTTTGGGATTAACTAACATTGATATCGTTTTGTTTGGGTTTGATTAGCATACGTGTTTCAGTACACAATTCAAATGCGAAGGAAATGAAACATCTAAAAGCTTTTGCATTCCCTCTTATAAACAATGCGATGGGAACGTTGGTAAGTTCATTATTAAGTAAGCACAGTACTTGGTCAAGATATGAGGATTTCTTGTTTAACTCTTTGGCCTATATTTGTAGATTGTCCATCCGGACAAGATGAGTCCAATTGTTTACCAAAAATGTGTCCAAAAAATCAGGTAGACATTACATTACACAGAATGGGTTTGTGATATAATTTTTAGCTAGATATAAATGAAACTTAATTACTTATGATGATTATTGGAATTATTAGTTCAAATGTGGAAATGGCAAATGCATACAAGCTGAGTGGGTGTGTGACAAGGAAGATGATTGTGGGGATGCTACAGACGAAGCCGCAAATTGCACTCAGCGACATTGCGAAGATACGAAATTCAGGTAAATGCAAATAAAAGTGGATAAATATTTTATTTCTTTCCTACTTGCAACAATTTAATGAATTCTGTCTGACTGATTTCAATTCAGATGTCGGTCAGGAAAATGCATTCCTTCGTCATGGATGTGCGACTCGGAGCGTGATTGTAACGAAGGAGAAGACGAACCTACGGACAAATGTGCAAATCAAGAAATATATCCGTGTGACCCGACTTATTTCAAATGCGACAATCACAAGTAATTACGTGAATATTTAAACGATTTGAATAATTGAGTATATTTTATATGTGAACTGTATCTAATTTGCATATTTATGAATTGCAGATGTATTCCTGGCAGATGGAAGGTAATGAACTCATTTTCGGCTTTATTAGTTAATCAGAGATGTGTTTGAATAAAGGGAAAGTAAATATTTGTAATTGTAAATGCAGTGCGACTACGATGACGACTGTGGAGACAATTCTGATGAAGTAGACTGTAAGCCTAGAAACTGCAGTGAGTCAGAATTTCGATGTAACGACGGTCGTTGTATCCGAGGGATTTATCGCTGTAATGGAGAATATAACTGCGGAGACCATTCAGATGAATTAGATTGCAATGCTACTTGTGGACCTCAAGAGTTTATGTGCACGAGTCCTCAGTTCTGTATCTTCGCCGGTTGGAAATGTGATTCGGACGTAGATTGTTCAGGTTAGTTTGGGGCAGTTAGACATTTAGCTTTATGGTGATGCTCGTAGTAAAAACACACATTTGAATGTGTCATAAAAATGTATTTTTATAACGTGTGCAGATGGATCTGACGAACTTGCGTGTAACAACACGGCTTGCAACCACGATCAATTCAGTTGTTCCAATGGAGAATGTATATCTTTGTCGTGGAGATGTGATGGTAAGTGAAGAAGCGGGAATTTATATTTACTGCATGGGATTGATAATGATGTGAATGTAGGGAAAAGAAAGTAGGTACTTATATAGCTAGCTGTACGTTGTAATAATATTTTGTTTTGTAGGTGAGCAAGATTGCGTAGATGGAAGTGACGAGCACGCTCCGTTATGTGCCAGCAGTCCTTGTGAGTCGGGAAGATTCCGGTGTCAAAACAATATTTGCATTCCATACAGCAAAATTTGCGACGGTGTGCAGGATTGTTCGGATGGTTCTGACGAGATCCCGAATATGTGCCCAATTGTGCGGAAAACTAGTTGCCCTCACGGGGAATTCCAATGTTTAAATAAACATTGTATCAACTCGAGTTTAGTCTGCGACGGATTTAATGATTGCCAAGATAACTCAGACGAGACAGACTGTGTTCCTTGTGCATTTGCAGCCTGCTCCCACATTTGCGTCGTCAAAAAGCATTCACCCACATATGTATCTCACAAAAACAGTAATTACACATGCGAGTGTGTGGATGGTTATAGTTTGGTGGTGTCTGGAAACAGCAGCACGTGCAGGGCGAAAAATGAGGCAGCCTACATGTTAGTGGCAAATGAAAACGAGTTAAGGAAAACGAATCCTCAGAAACCTTACGGAGGAAACGAATCCTCCCACATCATCTCTCCCCTCAACAATCCTTTAAACCCAACGAAAATAGAGTCTATCGACTATTTAATGGGCTCTGATGGAAGTGTCAAGATATTTTGGACTAGTCACACGATGAAGACGATCCAAACGCTGGAGCAGCCCGCGAGCACTAATAGTTTGAATCATAAGCTCCGAGCTGCTGAAGATAGGAGAAGGAAACGATCGGCTGATGACATCGTCGATATTGTACGCCGTCTTTTTCTGCTCCATTATATTCTTACGATCTATCTATCATTCAGAGATCAGTGGCAGACTTGTATCATGCATTGGACGTAGAGTGAAAGTGATAGATACCTCTTCCTGTTATACACACACACACACAACAATAGCCTTTTTGAGACTCACTTATTATTTCTATGTTGCTCTATATAGATAACGGGACTGGACGAGCCAAGAGGGATTGCTGTGGATTGGGTTGCCAAAACAATCTACTGGGTAGATGCAGGCCATGATACTTTATCAGTCAGCTCACTCGATGGGAAAAATCGCATGGTTCTGATCAATAAGGATTTGAGTGAGCCGCATGACATTGCCGTAGATCCAGAGTCAGGGTAATTTTTTCTGACTTTCTCTCTACAGACTTTCTCTTTATCCTCCCTCATAAATGTCTATCGTTTCTCAGTTCTTTTATGACTTTTGTGCCAGTGGATTGGATTTTATGACATTCTTTGTCGCTATATATACACAGCCCTTGACTCTCTATATGTTTGTATACTTTTACATCTTAAACCTTTTCGTCCCTATATCCTTCTCTTCCTTTTCTTCTTGTGCACTTGAATAGTTGTGTCACGTACGTAACATGAGTACAACTCTCCGCGGCCTGGCATTCCTCTTTTGCTCGGCGAATTTTTTTCTTCTTCTTCTTTTTCGTCCAAAAGTGACTGACTATGTTTGTATATGACATTCTAGGAGGATGTATTGGTCAGACTGGGTGGACCAGCGAATCGAAGTGGCTCTAATGGACGGCACGAACAGAAAAACTCTGTTGTACTCCCCTTGTCCATCTGGACTTGCAATTGACTATCCGGCACGAAGACTTTATTGGACGGATATTAAAAGTCACACCATTGAGACAACCACAATGGAAGGGAAGGATAAACGGGTTATTCGAAGATTTAATGGCGGTGAGTCCTAAAAATTATGCAAATGACAGTGCGTAGTTCCCATGTTTCGCTCTGGAAGTGTTTTATGGAGCTATTATTATTTCTCCTTATGCTTTCTCTCTGCCAATGACATTCTGAGATTATTTTGAATGTTTACTTTCCCTTTTAGGAGACATCAAGCCCTATAAAGTAGACGTGTTTGAAGACACTCTCTATGTCACTACATATCAAAGCAATAAGATAATAAAGATGGATAAGTTCGGACGGGGCAATTTCACTTACATTACTCAAGGGCTTCAAAGAGCTTCTGATGTTGTCATCATTCAAAGTCATAAACAACGTTCATGTATGTACTCTCCTACTCCATTTCACTATATATCAATTCTGATTTATACTCGTTTTTCAGTCTGTCTATAACAGGATTGAATGCTGCTCCTACTTGCACTGATAGCATCTCAGATTGCAGCCAGCTTTTATGGCAATTTAATGTAATTGTTTGGATTTTTTCTGGGATAATAGACGAGAATCCTTGTTCCAAGATGACTTGTATCCCCCCTGGCATTTGCCTACTAAACGGAACTAACTCAGCCACTTGCATGTGCCCGAACGGAAGGAAATCACAGAGACGCTCAGACTCTTCTCAGCCCACATTCGAATGCACTGGAACCAATGGCATTGTTTGTGATTTGAACTGCAAGCAAGGACATTGTAATATCACGTCTGCTGGACCTAAATGCATTTGCAATGCGATGTATGACGGTCCTCGATGCGAGACTTACCGATGCTCCGGCTACTGTTTAAATAAAGGATTATGCTATCAAGATTTAATGGCTAACCTGGATCTAGGCGGAAAAGTTCCGCTCAAGGTACTTCCTTCTCTATGCACTTAATCACATTAACTTAGCCGTAACTATAATAAATGCTCTTTTCTCAATGGGAATAGTACACATAGCATTGTTAAAATGAATCTAAAATTATTTAAATGAATCTAACAATCTTAACAAACTTAACAATGAATTGTTGAAGTGAATGTAAGCAAAAATAGAGGAGTAAGTGATTTATATTGCTCTTTTTAGTGTAATTGCCCACCTGACTGGACGGGAGAGCGCTGTGAGTCTCCCTTCGTCTCCTGCAAGGGGAAGTGCCTAAACAGTGGCTCCTGCAATGAAAATACGAACAATTGTGTTTGTCCAGAAGGTTTTACTGGGCGACTGTGTGAGAGTTGTGATAACTTGCAATGTGAGAACGATGGACATTGCGTAAAGGACAAGAAGAACAAATCTTCTTGTGAGTGTCGTAGAGGATATTCTGGACTTCGTTGTGAGAAATCTCTATGTATGAATTACTGCCTTAATAAGGTAAACTTTCTACTTTTGCATTCTGTTAAGGAAATTGTTTCAGCTTCGTTTCCGAGTGGGGTAATGCAGTAGTGTGGTTTACGTACAAGTACATAGATAGAGAGAAAGACTTTATTTCTGAAAAGCAGTGCAGACGTGCAAGTTTCGATATAATGTAGTAAATCATGGTCTAGTTCTTTAGTTGAAATGGAACTGTGCAATGAGATTCGAGACCGGAATGGGAAATATAAATTACGTATATGATGTCTTATTATGGCGTAAGTATCTAAACTAAAAAGAAGAAGCTTTCTCCAAACCTTCCGTCCTCCCTTCTCCTACTAGCACAGAGAGAGGAGGAGGAGGAAGAGAAAGCAAGTGGATATTATAGTTGTATTATGAACCTAGCTATACAGATACGTACGCAGAGCTTCCATTTTGAAGTTTTCTATTATTTTTCGGCTCCACCGAACTATAAGGAGTTATTCTGATATCTACTCTTTTGTAATTCGCATAGCTGATAGCTAAAATAAGAGAGAGTCCGATATGATAGACACTATTACTTTGGAAATGTACGTACGTAGGTTGAGAAATTTTGTTGTGTGGGAAGAGGGAGTAGTGTACTTGTGCTTTAGTTAGTAGTGTAAGTGTATGTGGTGGAAAGCGTATATGAAGTTGAAGACACACTGTGGTTAATATTTTATAGAGGAAGGAAAGTAATGCTTACACTATGATATTTGTGAATGCAGGGCAAATGCAAAATCGAAGAGGACTCCCCAAAGTGTACCTGCCCGGTGGGTTTCCAGGGGAAGCAATGCGAGGAAGATTTATGCGAAAATCTCTGCCACAACCGAGGTAGCCTTCTATTTCATACTTACATTTTCTCCTCGCACTTACTTACCTTGCTACAGGGTCGAACATTTCTTTGTTTCTCTCCCTACCATCACATAATCACATTCTCTATAAAAGAAAATGAAATTTTACAACTGATATATACTATGCCTCCAATGCTCAAACTTATTTTCACCTTTTCCATTTATTTTACAGAAGCTAAAAGTAAAAATGTAGTGTAAGTAGTTGCTACGCATAAACCTTAATTAGCTTTGCGTTCCCGTAATAATAGTTGGTTGTAAAATATTTTACTGTTAAGTAGTAAATAGGAGAGAGAAGGGAGAGAGAGAGAGAGAGAAGCTGAAACTAGTTAGAAACATTTCCAGTAGGATTTTGCATCCTAATATAAATAGTATCTGTAGGAAAAGGATGGGAAAATGTAAGTTATATCTCTAGAGCTAGAGATTGTCTACTGCATAAGTATGCGTGGTGGTTTTGGATATTAAGCAATAATATTTTGCTGGTAGAAAATGAGATTTCCTAACAATAATAGTTGTATGCGTAGCTATGATGGTGCACTAAGTTTGTATAGCTATTTATGAAGGGCTAGGAAATGAGTCTAGTTAAAATGCATGTATATAATGTAGAGTTTGGGATTTTGTGAAGTTCTTGTTGAATATATGTAAAAGTATGTATATTTAGCAGGTAGATAGAGACATAGCATAGTTTGGTAGATGAGATGTGTACCCTGTACAAAATCTAATCTGGCTCTCTCTGGTTTGCAGAGAGAGAGAGAGAGAGAGAGAGAATGGACTTCTTTTCTTGATAGGACGACGGTTAGACAGGATTTTGCTATGTAGATGAAAATTTGGTAGTAGGAGACATAACTTACTTTACGTTAGTTTGCTTTCTGTGTTTTCGTCTCTTGTCGTGTGTGAATTGTGAATGGGAATGAATGTGAAATGAAAGGAAAATCATGGCAAGGAAGGAAAAGCTCGGAAAGCAGTGGCAAAGTTCAGGAAACGAGCTGAATAGTTGCATAGAGACTTGAGTTGAATCGAGTTGAGAGTCACTGAGTTTTTAGAATTGTAATAGACGGAGACAAGGAAAGTAAAGGGAAAGCTGACTGGAGGAGCAGAGTAGGGAAATTTTTATGAGCCGAGTGGGATTGATTGTGAGTGCAATGGAAACTGAAACCAAATCGAGTTGCAGACTTAACTCTTGTGAACTTCAGTGTCTAAGTCTATGCTGTTTGCTTGGAGTATTAGTATGTGTGTGAGACGCTTTGCCATGCAACTTCCCGAAATTGCAGAACCTTTCTCTTCGCTTTCTCTATGACTTTCTTTCTTTCTCCTCTCTCCAACAGAAGAACATCATACACAGTCACTCACTCTGAGCTTCGCAAATACTACCACCGACAATCTACTACTGTAGCTAGAGCTAGAGCTAGCTATCTACATTTAGTTTATGTAGGTACCCGTGTCTTTTCCTTTTTTCGCCTTTTCCTTTCCTTCGAACAGCTTCCTGGACTGTTTGCCGAGACGTGTGCCTTGAATGGAGTCTGTCCTGGATACAAACACAATGAGACTGTGTGTGATAATATTCCGAGCTGAAAGTAACTAAGCTGGAGAAAGATAGAGTGGTAACGAGTGTGAAAAATGACTTATTGATTGGATTCCTTTTTGAATCAAGGAAATTCTTTTTCTTTTATCTCTTTTATGGGATTATGATATGCTATGATAGTAAGCTTCCCTTCTTCAAATAAATCCACTGGAGAAATGAAACACATACATACACACATACACATATAATGTACCTAACTAAAACTGTTTTTTGGCAAAGAAAACGCCCTAAGCCCTATATGCAATACTATATACTCCACAAATAGACAATAAGTCTTGGGATTTTTTTTATTCCCTACATGCGTTTTCCTATCTGGCTCTGTTATCCTTTCTTCATCCGCAGCATCCTTTTCTTTTTAGCTTTTCTATAATTTTCGACTTAGGATGACAAATAGCGCTTGTAGGAGGATTGCTATGTTTCAAATGAGAGAATTGCCAAGAAAATCCAATTACATACCTGAGGAAGCACTCTTTGGTAAATTAAAATAAGAAGTCCTATTTGATTATCCGTATACACTTCACTGATTACCTGGGTTTGTAAATTGGCGGTTTATTTTCAGTGAAAAGAGAATGAATGGTAGTGCATTTATTTGGCTTTATGCAGTAAATTGCAGTAAGTCTGTGACATTCTCCCTTGCCAATGTAATTTTGTGACGGGAAAATAATATTATTTCGTTGACAAAGGAGTGTGTTGTATTTACTGTTGATGGGAATTGCAGGTATTTGTGTCAAGAAAAGCTCTGGACTTGCTTGCAACTGTCAAATGCCATTTTCTGGAACCCGCTGTGAAGTTAACCTGTGTGACTGTGAGAAATGTAATAAGGATGACCCCCGGTGTCAATGTCCGCGAACGAGCCATAGCGACTCTTTCTGTAAAAACGAAACGATCCAATGTTCATCATACTTTTGCAAACATGGAGGAAAATGTGTCGTTGTGAATGGACGGCCGTATTGCCGGTAGACTTTTCATTTTCATTTCATTTCAGATCCAATTTGGGATGCTCATATAAAAGTAGAATGCGTCACAGAAGAGAAGGAAGAGGTTTAAATATGGGAAGTGTCTGAATTATTTACTATGTTTTCATATCACAGCTGTCCCGACGAATGGATTGGACTTCAGTGTGAGATTTCAAGTGGAAATAACAATAAGTGCCAGTCTCGATGTCTCCACGGAGGTGTGTGTATCTTGGAAAATGCTAACAAGAAGCCCGAGTGCATATGCGTAAAAGGCTTCTCTGGTAGCAGATGTGAATTCAAAAATTCCTGTCAGGCTTTCTGTGTTAATAATGGCACGTGTGTGCTCAATCCAGACGCTTCTCTCAAACCAACATGCAAGTGAGTAGAATAGAGCGAATTACTTATACACGCTTGAGTTTTAATTTAGAAGTAAAATGAATGTATCTGCATTTATGAATTGTAATATTGGATTTGCGAGAGAGAGGGCTGCTGTAATTTCGTGTGTATTCTGCTAAAATTTCAGATGTCAAGACGGCTACTCTGGATTGAGATGTGAGAGCTTTGCAGATGAGAAAGCCATTGGCGCTTATGCTGGCTCTGATGACGAGGGAGGAATCACTTGGGTTCTAGTCCTTGTATTTATTGTCGTGGCCGTAGCTGTTGCTGGCATATCTGGCTGCATGGCATATTTTGTCATGAAAAGGAAACAGTAAGTTAATCCGGAATTCCATCACTATTATTAAAATTAGAAAAAAACTGGAATGTATATCATACGAATCTAAAATGTCATTTTTTTTATATATAAATATAAATCTCTCGCTCGTTAGTTAAATATGTAGCTGGTATTTACGTATGAGGAAAGCGTTTGACGTGACATGTTGGAGAAAGGCTCTAACTGTTGCTGCCACTTAATATTGTTCCAGACTTTAATATCTTTTATGCTGGATTGATTCGACACGGAAGGAAGACCCAAGGAAGAGCGGTGTCTTTCTTTGGCTATAGACTTTTTTTAATATTATTATAAGCTATCAGTAGTAGCAATGCTCCAGAAGAGCGAGCAGGGCTATAAGTAAGACAAAGTTGCAAAGAAAAAGAGAAGTATTTAGGTAGGTAGTAGGCATTTTGAAAATAATATATAAGAGTTGTTTATAAGGAAAGAAAAATGTTGATGGTAATATATAAGGAAAGATAAAGTAGAGTTTGTACGTGTTGGATGAGATGTTGGTGGTCTGCTCAGTTGAGTTCTGTTCTGGGAGTGTAGGGCGAAAGGATGGAAAGTGTAAGATGACAATAGACGTTTATCTCTAAGGTTTCTCTTCTATTTTATCATCAGGGGAAGGCCATTCATGCATGTAAGGATGCACGACAATGGCACAGTTGAGATCAATAACCCGATGTTCCTGAAGGAAGAGGGCGACGAAGACCACGCTTCAGAGCCGAGTCTCATCTTTGATTCTGATAAGGTACTCAAGCTCCTCTCTTTCTCGTCTTGTTTCTCATATGCGATGCATAATAGAGTCTTGTATCTGTATCCCAGAGCGGGAGCAGTTCAGTTACTCCTTTTCTACTTTCCAGTTGACACCATTTCCTCCATTTTTCATTCAGTTTTCCTCTTGACTTCTAGCCTTTAAAAAATTTATCATTCGACAGTCGAATCAGCCGGATATTTATGCACTAGTTACTTGTACAAGTGTGTAGCTTGTAGAGGTAGCTCCTTGTAAAAGGAAATAGGCGAGGCGGGCGACAATATATCAGCTTACATTTTACATACTTGTACTTTCACTGACTAAACTTCCGAAACTTAAATACTACCTCGCCTCCTATGTATTAACTATATCTACTTACTGAAAAACTTGCGTTTGATTTATTGTGTGCATAATAAATGGACCAGACAAGACAGAGTATGTATTTATATAAAGTCTAAGCTCTCTCTTGCTCGCTCGCTCTCTCGCCGACTACTTTTCCCTGTGTGAAAAGTAAACCTTTTTTCCCCAACAACTTTTATATCCACTCTCTCTGAATAGAGGCAGCTGTACTGTCTTAATATCCTAGAGCTGTCTGTCTTGACTTGTCGCTTAGTAGACTTTTCGGCTAAAGTTCAATTCGGGTGTAAAAACGAAAAGTCGGAAGTATGTGCTAGGAATGAAAGAATTTTTGATTGCTTATATACCTACGTGGTGTGGTACTTTCGGAGGTACTTTACTTTTCATTGTTTATTCTGCCGATGCGTTTCAGGTCTTACTTCAAGGAACGAACTTTGCAAACCCTGTCTACGAGACGATGTATAAGGAAGGTGAGTCCAGTGCCGTTAGCGATGAAAAAAAGGGTCTACTCCAAGGTGAGGATTTTTCTTCATCTGGCGACCACCCGTTGGCTGATCCTTTAGCCTAAAATTCGACAAGACTCTCTCTCTATGTCTACAATATCCATAAATAAATGTTGGAGCTGTAGGCAGAGCTGCTACTGTCGCAGAAAATTGTAGTAGTCCGGAGGAAGAAAAGAAAATGGATGAACGAAAAAATTGTTAGAAGATAGATGCCATTCTATTTAGAAATCATGCTGACAATGCAATAATTGGCAATCGTTTTAGTTTTAACAGAGGGGAAGATCGTAATAGAAGAATCTGTAGTGTCATACTATATTTAATCCACTAAATGTTGAGTTTATTTAAGTTTACGACTATATAGACACTATATTTTAGAAAATTATTTATTTCCTGCATTTGTAAATGTAGTTTTAGTGTGTGAGCAGCAGCGCCTGTTTTAATGGAAACATTTTAAAACGCATTTTTTGAGGAAGCGTTATATAATGAGATCACAACCAAAAGTAAATAAGCCAGTCCAGTCCGTACCATGTAACACATAGACATTAGTTGAGTGAAACTTTTTGGAAATAACTTATTATGCTATGCATTTGCATACTAATTACTACATATAATATATATCATTATTATTGTTCGTCAGTAATTAAAAGTATACTAAAATAGTCGACCGTTAACCTTTGTTATAAGGTTGAGGTAATAAATATATTATTTATAGTAAATTTTAAGTCATAGTTAGTAACTAGAGTTAGTAATTTAAAGTCGAGCGCTATAGCCTCAAAGTGAAGTTGGCTAGAAAGCACTAAACGAATAACTACCAATTAATAAATCCTGTCCAGTCCAAGCAAATTAAATTGCAAGTAAGCATTTTTCGAATTTTGATGTTACCTTTTGATGTTCCAAACGTCGAGCCCTTGCACACGGAAAATGTTTTCCAATGTTTAAATGCTGTCCACAGTTCTCTTATATACTCAAGTATTACTGTTTTCATAATAATTATGTACTCCTCATGTAGATATTGTTGAAAGTTGGCATTTAATGTAAAGAGCTACTTAAATAGCTGCTAGATCATAGCTGGACATAATTAAAGATGTCTAGAGGTCTCTATAATAATATTATATTTACTGTACGTAGGAAGTAGCTTACTTACTTACTTACTTTATCTAGCTGGTTAGTGATTGATGAGATGAGTGGGATAATGTCTATGTAATCCAGAAGAACGAACACTGAGTGAGATGGAAGAGGAAAAGCAGCAATATCATAATGAACTTAATTAGTTTGCACAACCTAGGCTAGATTTATATTATATTGTTGGTTTTGGGTTGGTGAAAGTGGTTAGGGTGTATTAGTAGGTGAAAGGGAAAGGAGCTGACGTCAAAGAGGATGGGAAATACTGTAATTGACTGATATTATATGAGTAGCCTATTTACTGACATTTATAAATTATACATGACTACTATACTGGAAGCGTGTAGCAGCTAAAGATATTATGCTTCGCTATATAAAGGTGCCAATTTCTCTGGTGTTACTAATTAAGTTAATATTTTAAGTATAATGTTCTTATGAAATATTGCTATTAACTAATTGCAATTATCTGTGTAGCTTATTAAAACTTTGATATTATTTATATCTTGATAAGTAGAGCAAACAGGTAGAGTTAATTGGAATCTGTTTGATTTATACTCTACTCTGTACTGCTCGTAAAATATAATTTCTTGCTTTTTGTAGTAAAACTGTAATTTATTAGACTGGGACATGACATTGACTAATACTTACGTAATTCACAACGTTTGTTAATCAAACTATCAAACTGAGGCAGCAAATGCAACATTTTTGTAAAGGATAAGATATTTGTGAAGTCACAGATTTTATTTCATTAATTATCATTACCTAAATACATTAATAATTTTGTGTGATATAAAGAGAAGCGATTTATTATATATTTGAGTATATTATTATTAGTAGTAAAAATTAATGTATTATTAATGCTCTGACAAACTACTATACTACTTATACACTGCTCCGTATTATATACTTATACACTTATATGTTGTGTCATTTAATTCAGGTTGTTAGACTAAAAATGCAATGGAAATGTATGTTTTGTAAGTGTGGGGAAAGATGTAACTATTACTTAAAATGATATAATTGCATAATATATACACATTTTAGGCATTATCATGTCAGTGATGTTTTTGTGCCACTGTATTTAGTAGGTTGTTTTTAGTTTTGTCTACTAGGTTTCTTTGTAACTGACTAGAAGGATTTCTCAAAATGTTTATAAAACTGTTTGTATTTACTAGTGTAACAATCTACTATAAGGGGCAACTCCCTTTTATTTAAATATAGTTTAATTAAGTCTGTATAAATATTATTTCTGTGACTATAACTTACTCTGTATCTTCCATCTCCTTAAAAGATGTAAAATAATCTACTTACTTTTGTTTAGCTTTTTATACTAAATGCATATTATTATTATTAGTTCGTTTCGTAGCATTTGTTGTATGTAGTTGATAAAGGAGGAAGCGTTGTTTTGCTTTGTGGTTGGTGAGAGAAATGTCTAGAAATGAAATTGTGTCTGTTGGTAGTAAAGGGAGAAAAGTTTGGCCATTTGTTCTTGTGCTATATATTTCCTGTATTCTCGACTATTATTCTGTGTATTTATGTGTAGTTGTAATGTTGGAAGAGATAAGATGGCCAATTCTTCGAAGAAAGTGAATGTAGGTATTTGTTTTTGGTTGTTTACTGGTTGAATTGGGAATTGTTGGTGACTTTGAAGATGAGTGGAGTTTTTCTGATGAGAAAATTGAAGACTATCAGTTTTGTATTGTTGTGAAGCGGCTGAACTGACTGTGACTGGTAGGCCATCATTTTTTTATGTATAACTATAAAAGAGAGGTAAAGCTTTGTGCAAGTGTTTCTGTCTTGTTGTCTCCTGTTCTATCTTTCTCTCTCTCTCTCTCTCTTCTGTGTATTTCATTTAGTTTGTCCGGAGCTGTGTTTTATTTTTCCAGTCAAATATAATGTATAGGAATTGGAATGGGACGTCAAGTTTGTGGTGTTGGGAATTTTTTGACTCTATTTACGCCCATGTTTGTACATGGTTAGAGGTAAGTTGGGTGTAGCCATGTTGATGTTCCGTTATGTTTTGGGTCGAGGAGCCACAGAAAGTTGACAATGAAGCAGAGTGGTGGATCAAGTCAGTGAAAGAAGCTGTAGAATTTCTGTGTGAGTGAAATGGGTGAGGAGGAAAAGAAGCAGGTGAAAGTTTTCCTCGCACAGCTCCTCTCGACAAAAGAAGGGAAAAACTTTTACTTTCACTTGTGTTTCTTTTGTCGTCTGAAAATAGGTTTTACTTGTCCAACTGTCTCTCTCTCTGTCTATCTTATGTGTAGCAAATGTGTCCCTCTGTGTGTATGTCTATATGCTCTGACTCTCTCTCCCTCTTTTTCCTTCTCTCTCTCACACATACACAGCCATGCCGTCGTTCTTGGCTTTCTCCATTCCTTTTCTCACTTGTATTTATTATATGGCAGTGGAGATTCACTACTCAACTCTCGTAGCTTATTCATAGTTTCATAGTTGTATTCTATGTATTCTAGATTACATTATTGTATTGTATTCAATGTATAAAGTGAGGAAACAAAGTAAAACGGAGCAATAAACTGGTTATTGTTCTCTAGCTCGAGTGTTGTTGCATACAAATCTTACATTATTTCACCTCATACATACAACATCCTCCCTTCCATACAAATTCATATAGAGAAAGCCTTGTTTTCTCTATGCATCTCTACATGTCTGTAAATTACAGTGCTTTTATGTCCTCACAATGCAATTCAGCACACCGGAACAATGAAAGTCTTATTCGTCAATGTTGTTGTTTTGTGACAAGGACGGGAAGGGGCATCAAGGCAAATCAACTCCGTCTCTCTATCTATCTCTCTCTTTTCCTATGTATCTATCTTATGCATTTATGGTTTGTAGCTAAATATAATCCGTTCCCGTTCATGGCATGCCGTGATTGAAGTCGAGAAAACGAAAGATGCACAGTGCGTAGGTAGAAGAAAAAATGGGGAAAAAGGACAATAGGTAGTTTAGTTAAAGGTACGAGTACATACAGTGAGAAAAGTAAAACACATCTTCCAATTTCAATTTGAACCAGACAGATCTTGTCAAGGATTGTCTCTTTTTTCTCTTCTGCTCCCGATCCCAATTTGCCTTTTTTCCGCTTTCTTCCGATTAGAAAAGTGAAAGTTGAGTATAGGGATTGTGGCGAGGAGTCTTAAGACACTTTCTAAGCCAGAAATGTAAATATAGCAAGGGAAGAAACAAACGAGGGAAATGAATTGAAGTGGAATGGGAGTTTATGTAGCACAGACAGAAAGTGACGTGCATTTACGTAGCCACCTAACAACTCTCAGCATACAGACAACGTCCTTTCACGACGCTCACTCAAAAAGCCTCTAATAAATGAAATGCGACAGCATAACACAACGTGCATGTGCATTTTCTATATTATTTATTCTCAATTTCACCCTCAAGCTTTCCCCACTACTCTTTCACCACTCATTCTACACAATAACGGATGTTACTACACAAGTAAGTGCAACTACTGATTGTGACTACTTTCTCTGACTGACTGACGACTATATGCAGAATAGCAAAAGGCTAGACACAATCATACTGCATGGACAGACATTATATACGTATATACTTTCTCCTATCTTTCTTTCTCTCGTTCTACTTTAAATGTATATAAGCTCGTGTGCAACTTCACTTCCATCCACTTCCCCAACTCTTCCCATCCCAGTCCACTCGCACACTTTCATTTCCTCCGACAAGATTTTTTACTTTGTACTTTGACACTTACAAAGCGAGACTACACATGCCTATCCTATTACAGAATCAACTCCAATTTAACTTCCCTTCCTAATACCGTACACAAACTTCATCAACAACAATCCTGAACTACGTACAACTACATATAGGGTACCGACTCCTTTCTTATCGTTACACATAATCTAGGCTACAAAAATCCTACATTGTATATGAGCTCAAGTAATAGATTGCCCATATCCGTCTGTCTCATCTCATCTCTATTCATTAGCCATCAGTTACTTTGAGCATGACTGCTACTTTCTACTCCTTCCTACGTCTCCAATTACAGTTTCCTACTACTACGTACAGAAACATTGATAAATCCCTTTCATTACCACATTCATGACATGACGAAATATAATTTATTAAAGAGTCTATGTGGGCGATTTAAAATCAAGTAGTCAACGAACTGCTTCTTTATTTTAGAATTGATGAAATTATAATTTTGCATAGGTTTCATTGTACTGTTGGTTAGACTTTAGATGGCGGACAAAAATCGTCTTTTTTTCAAAAATAAACTTATACATATGTCGTTTTTAAACCTACTTATTTGTTCAATCCTCTTGCTTTCTTAAATATTTTCTCCAGTCTGTAAATCATTTGATGTTGACCAAAATGTACTAGTTCAGATATGTAGCTTTAGATGGTCTATCGAATGGGTGTATCTGCATTTTGTATTATACTTTTGTTTTCTCATACACATAGATAGTAATTAAATAGGGGGAAGTTTAGGTATCACAACCGATTTGGGCAAACCATATATCTTTTTAAACTCTGCCTGAAATATAACTTTTCCTGACCAGAAAACATTTACTACGTAATAGTATTGCCTATTCTGTTTCAAGAATGGGATTGGTGAATTTTCTCTCCTTTCAACAAGGTCAACTTCTTCAATGTTTTTCCTTTTTGATCACTCCGTAACTTCCCAAAAATTAATTGAAAAGTTGACCACCTAGGATTTTGATTAAACTATAGAGTGGTCTAGAAGTCGCTTGTCACATGCAAAGAGAAAGTCTCTCACTAAAGCCATAAGAGATTTTCTTCTTTGATTTTATTACTGCATGCAGGTAATAATGAATGACTTGCTTGCTATTGGTGGATTTGTAAGTCGGGTTGATAAATTTGCATATGAAAACAATGGCTAAGCTGACCATAGCAGAACGGACAGAGATAATTAACTATCAGGAAGTAGTGGCTGCTGAATTAGGAAGAAGACACCCGGTGAAGAATATCAGCCAACAAACAGTGGCACCAACGGTTGCCAGATTCGAAAAAACCAACGGTAAGCCGTAACAGTAGTAAGCTCGCCCTAAAAAGTTACCCTGTACACATTTTTATTGGCAACATTAAAATCCTGAATTTATTTCCACGTAATTCTAGAAGCAGTATGCAATTTTTTATGCTATAGCAATATTCAATACATAATAGAAGCAGTATGCAATATTTTGTACAACTCCAATGTTTATTACATAATAAAAGCAGTATAAAAAGTTTTATATCTCCTTAAAATTTAATGCATAACGGAAGCAGTACGCAATATTTTATATCGTCTCAATATGTAATGCATAGTAGAAGCAGTATGACGGATCTTAATATTCTAAGATCAATGCACGGATCTTAATATTTTGAGATCAATGCACGGATCTTAATATTCTAAG
>JABASI010000424.1:0-39365 GCA_019776505.1 Tomocerus nigrus | reverse complement strand
CGAAAGAATGTGCTAATTAACTGAGAAGGAATAACCTTCCTGGAGGTACTAACAGAAAGACAGCATGAAATGACAATTAATATGAGATTTTCTAGATAAATATTTTTGTAATGGCACATTTAATTGGATATGTATAAGCAAAATAAGCACCAAGCAGTTGTTTAGTGCGAAATAGTAATATTTGATGTAAAGCAAATATCATGCAAGAATGCATTACATCCTTGATGCAACTTCAACAAAAGATGCAAACACAGTGCAGTAAACAATATTTTGTCCTTTCATCACATTATTTCTCTTTTAGTAGTCTATACAAACTGTATTTCGTGGTAATAGTTTGGGTTTGGATAAGCATTATTCACAAATGCATAATAATATTATATAATTTATGTGCATACCACTCTCACTGAAATCGATCTCACAATTACTCAGAGAAGAGCAGAGCAGTGAATTGAGTTGGTAGTCAATTACAGGTAATGAAATAAGCATTTGGCGTGACTCTATTTTGATATTCAAATACTGCATGAAACCGCTCATCAAACATTAAATGAGAAATACGGTAGTAATTGAATTTCTAAGTGAAGAGAATGTTGCACGAAGCCCTGTTAACAATTCTCCTTCAACTATGCCACAAGGAATGTAATATAGATCACTAAACGAAATCCATGGAAGCTTAAGAATGCCCGTAATGACATAACATAAAGCAAAGAATTTAATTTTGACCCGTTCTGTCATCACACTATGTGCTTTGCAGGGACACGCGAGAAGAATTTTCCCATCTTATTTCGGGATATCTATGTACGTATATCATTACTCATTTCACACGTTCATCCTTTTAGCACATTCCCAAAGAAAGACAAGAATTCACGATTCAGGCAGGCACTGAACATTTTCATTTCTGCATGTACTTTCCTTTGGCATGGTCTTCCCGATATTTCTCCTAAAACGTATTCCTCAACAGTGAAGGCACTGTCAGTTCTTTCCGGAAAGCAAACAGTAGACAATCATATTTGCGAACATAAGGGTATTTTTTGTGTAAACTGTACCTAAATTCTATTTCATCTACTGTTTGCAGTCTAAATAACCTTCAGTCATAACATTCAACGACCTAGTTGAAAATGTAATTAAGGAAACAAATGAGAGAGGTTTGCACGCGATCTCCAGGATTTTCACCTGTCGTTAAAAATGATACAGTATACAAGCGTCGTATGAGATAGAAACAATGAGATAATTTCTGTCATCACAATTAACAACAATATTTGTGAGACAATATTAATTATTGTGTTCTTCTCATATAACTCACCATATCCTACCCTACACCATCCATCCTCCACCACATCCGCACACCACAGTACAAGAATTATTTTACGGATATTGAATCATAAATGTGACAGACAATAGGATCGTTATTTAAGACGATAATTCAAAACCAACTCAACTCAATAAATAATACAAAAGTTTCTTGTTACATAATATCAGCATGCACATCCTTTGATACGTAGTATAATAAGTTATGTAACAATAATTCTATCTGCTAAAAACTAATTGACCGTACAAGGGGGTGGTACAGCAACAATAATAGTTTCCCAAGGTAAGTAAGTGTTTAAACTATCTGAAATCTGATCATATTCATAACTTTCATGACGGGTTTAACTTCATAGTTTCAAAAAAAAACTTTAAGTATCTTTTGAAACAGAAATACCGACATCGAATTCATTTATGGAGAGCTTTTGCTTCAGCAACTATGCAAATGTTGTATCGATGTTATCTGATTACTTCTAATATTAGAATGTTGTGCGCAGTAGAAGTTAAAGGCTAAAAGTTCAATATGTCTATGAATATGACTTTACGACAGTCGTGTCATAAGTCAGTCATAGCCTCATCATAATGGAAGCCACTATATACCTATATAGTTACCTATTGATGTGAATTTTCCTAGATATCATTAGTTAGCAAGTTAATACATGGCAAGAAACGTAAATTTACATAAACAACATTACTATAATACAAAGACATGTTTAAATAGCATTAAGTAATTAGCATGCGGCGAAATACGATATATTATATTATACCTACCTGTATACTAGTACAAGTTTTTATTTTCAGTGTGCATTCACGTTGTCTCTGAGTCTGAGCCAATAGCACTGCAAAAGCTCATGATTTAAGATGAGAAAAGTAATGGACATTGGACTTGACTTTGATTACACAATATTCTGCTCGTCATAGCCCTGACGAATGCGTACTAATCATAAAGATGCAAAAACTTGTTTGTGCCACTAATACAGTGTATTACATTCAGTTTGATTAATGGGTTGCAAATGTAATGCTGAAATTACATAATTAAAATTCACTTTTCCTTGCCTCTCTGTTACATAAATGTTAACTTGAAAACAATTAGTCACATCTCATTATTATATTATATAACTTTTCCAGTTGAACTAATAGCCTTCGTGCTTACAAAAAAGTCCCACACTTAAGTTCCAAACTAAAAGTATTTCTCAACTATCTCAACTAATCAATCTTTGAAATCTGAATTATGATTCGTTTGTAAATCACTGATTACGAGGAAAAGTTTTCGGTATGCATCTTTTTTTAAATTATTTTTATACATACAATTAAAATGCATGCATAGCTAATACAGTCTGATTAATTGCTACCAGTAAAGTAAATCGTGTATAAAATTAAAACGTGCATCGGATCCACGCATATTCATATAGGAAGCATTTATGACAATGAAAGGAATAATAATGTGCATAGGATAAGATTAAGAAAGAAGTGACACCTTCTTTGAATTTTATGTTAGAAAGGAGACCTTGTGTGATTTAGCCATAATATTTGTAAAGTACACAGAATTGGATTTGTGGACTAGCTTAGTTTTTACTCTTATAATTCTCCTTGATTGAGTGATTTCTGGCAATATAGGATTACAGTCTGAGTCATATTATAGTGGATGAATGTTTTTAAATGCAAATTCAGTGGGGAATAGCTGCAACTTATTTTGGCAATTGTCATATCTGCAAAACTCTTTTTTAAAACAGGAAGTATTGAATGGAAGTAGAAGCAACTTTGAAACTTTGAAGTTATCAGTGATTCTATTGTCTTCGGTGAGCAATGAACTTTGAATGAATGAGATGTTCATTGATAATTACATGGATAATGACATTGAGTAACTCCATTCAAGCTTTTAGTATTAACCTTATCTGGAGATGAGCTGCATGAATGATCAATTATTGTCATATTGACCTACAATAAGTACTAAATTCTATTTCTGAAGCTGTTCACTCAGATTGTCAATGTAGAATGCAGTTACAGAAACGAATTATCTATTCTTATCCTCTTCACAATGAGCGATTTGATGTATTTTGATACTTGGGGGTTGGGACTTGGGACTAATGATGAATGAATTGTAATCATGTAATGTTTTCCTATTTACTACACATACATAATTTATTTCTGTTGTATCCTTTTATGTATGACATGTAAAAGCTAATTTTGAAATTTTGCATTTGAGGAAATTGTATTTCCAGTGAGTTAAACTCATTCATAAACAGGAATCTGATTAGCAGATTACCACCCGTATCTGCGTGCACTATATTCTAAGATTAATGTTGAGGAAAACGGAATGAAATTAATAAGTGACAAGGCTCGTAAACTTTCTATCTATCGACAGGAGTAATCGGGTCGACAAGTCGACATGTAGGTCTATTGAATATTACAGTCCATTAATTTACATATTTATTTGTTCTGATGTTGAAACCACATGTAGCTGATTTTTTGTTGCTTTGTGATAATGTTTTTAGCGTATATACCAGTAAAAATGGCAGTAAATCTCGTAGTGCGCTGTCGGAAGTCAAATTAACTAGAATTGAAAACATGTAGGAAACCAATTCGACATAAGCATGGCAGATGTGCATAATAATTAACCTGGAATTGTAGATATCTATTCCAACTTTTACTTATTCGTGTGCCATTCCAAGCTCAAAGTAAACCAACAAGTTGCAAATAATGTCTTTAGAATTTTTGAACCAAATCTTCCTCTAGCAAATAATTCATGAGTGCAGTTCCGTTATACGCCTTGACAGGGATGGCGTAAGCAATAAAGTATTTTTATGATTAGCTCCTTTCAGGATGGGACGCTCTATCTATTCAGATTTGAATTTATATGACTGTAATTCTATTTGTAATTAGTTATGATTTACAACTGCAATGGGATTATGATTAGAATAAGCTATTAGAGTTTGACATTAGTGTTCCACATTATGTCATTGAATTTAATAGATTATCTCGAAGTGTTTACTTTAGGTAGGCATGTATGTGCATATGCAGATTGAACTAGTTTAGAAGAGTCAGGTGATATATTATTATTACGGACATAGTCTAAAGCAGGAAGGAATAGAATGCATTGTTTACGGTTTTACTATTGATAGCCAATCCCACTTTAATGATATTAGTAGAATTTGATAAGATCATTCTTAGTTCCTTCGGCAAAATGTTTGTTGAAACGCGACCTAGGCTCTTTCTGTTAATGAAAAAAACCAAATTGTTTATTTGTTGGAAGTATGAGTACGTGGTATAAGTCGAGGTGTATAGCATTAATATCTTCGCCAGTTATTTACTACTGGGAATTGTATTTGAATAGCTAGATTACAAGGAATTAATTTAATAGATAATAACGTTGCAATATTCTCTTCCGATTCTATTAGAGTAGTCACGAAATCTGACCTTTTTCTCTGTCTGTCACCTTCACACGTCTACTTGAGTATGGAGTTGGCGAATTTGTAGAGTTGTTTCGTCATGTTTTAGTGTAGTTAATCTGTATCAATGTGTCAATAGTATAACCACTTAATGCACATTTCTTAAAAATGAACGAAAAGTACAAGGAATGAGATCAGTTTATTACATGGGCATATACAAGTAAATCAACGTCAATGATTCTCCTCTCGACACATCCTACCAGCAAAAACCAATAGAAATTGTAGTTAAAGGGAAATCCTACACGACGAAGATTGAGAATGGATTGATTTGTGCCGAACGACTTCTGGTGTAAATAATTCAATCAGTGCATAAAGATAATGAATCACTTAGCATAATACAATTGAATCTATGTAGGCATGATTCCATAAATGTATGATCTTTTGTTTGGGTTTTGTTAATGAAAAAATACGTGGTAACTGTATAGGTATTAATACATGAGAATTGTATGCACCATGCATTAAGCTATTAACATTTACATTGTGTCTAGCAAAATGTACCAGGTACCTACAAGAATAAACATTATTACTTTTGGTTTACGACTTCACTTACGGCACAATTACTGAAGCAATGTAATAATATCCTTATTGTGCACGCGTTTATATCCGTAGAGATTAAGCTAGAATTGTAACAATGGGATAAGGCAGAGTTTAGGTTGGGTTATATAGCGAGGAAGTGTATCTGTAAATCGTTAGACAACGAAAGGGATTGGAATATGCATCTCCATATTTTACAGGAGATTGCATAGGGCAGCTTGGTTAGTTCAATTGGATTAGTTTGATTGTCTTACTCAGCTATATATTATGTTATATCTTATTGTGATTTACATATTATGGATGTGTTATTATGGAGGTATATTATATAGATGCGTATGTATTTAGTAGCTATATATAATATAGGCGATTATTGTAATTGTAGTATGTGAGCACATTGAGTGTGCGAGTCTTTCGTGGTATTCCTTGGTAGGAAAGGAATAGACTTAATAATCATCCCCCTACAAACAATACATTGGCAAATGGCTCTACTAATAAGTAGGTACATATGTAACAACAAGCAAAGTAACCTACTGCTATAAAAGTTCCATTTGCATCGGATTTTGCACCTGTTCCCCTTTTGCAGATCGAGTGTATAGTTGTTGGGCGAAGGGTCTTTAAAATCTCTTTACCTTAAGATTACATCAAGTACATTTACCAGTTCTCTCAATGTACATTTACTTTTCATTACCAACAATCAATTAGTTTACATACATGCAGTGATACGCCGAGTTATACACTCACTCACTCATTTCAGCCCAATATTCCTCGACATATTACTTATTACAAATGTTTTGCGCTGAGAAAGGCTAGTTTTAAGTTAAGCAAGGGCTTTAGTAAACCTTTTTCTTGGATTAGAATCTCAAGTTACCTCTAGCCTCTTTAGCTTAGCTGTCGTCACCAGTTTTCTCACCGAAATTACCATAATGTGTGACCAGGAGGTACTGTCTTTTCACCAATAACTACACGAGCTTATTTATTACACCATTCATATTGTCCAATATTTGATTTCTAGAAATTCTACTTATTCATTACATAACATTCATAACACTCATCATATCTTATAACATATTGCTCGAAAAAAAGTGATAGTGATGATATTAACCTATTTAGTTTGTGTGAAAGAGAGTATGAGTGCAGTACTAGGCATTATACTATGCTTTATACTATGTTACATACTTTTATACTGCAGTTTTGTGCATTTGTGATTTGCTTCTAATTTCGTGTCTTGTTCTTTTTGGGTTCATGCATTTTCTTAAGCTCGAATCACTCGAAATATCTTTGTTTACATATGAAAGGATGTTTTATGGTGTTTAATAATTGCCAATCTAACACGGATACTACATTGTTTACATTTTCAGGACAGACTCCATTACGCAACAGAAATCTATAGTTCATGTCAAGCTCAACATTCAGAAAAAGCCAGGATTTTAAAACGAAGTATAGAAGCCGTCTTACAAAGTACTAATAATGAGGTGGGCTACAAAATCTTTGTCAAGTTTTTATAAAATAAATGTGATCTGTGATATTGTGAATCCCCGCTAATGAACATGAAAATGTTAATGTTACAAACGTGTATTTTGTTTCATTTTGTGTAGTTTAATGAATCGAATTCTGTCAGCGTTGATGGAATCTTTGATATGATGTCACGAACAGAAGAAATCGACATAGGTGCCGGCATGGGAATGGGATTGGAAAATTTATATCCAGCTGTAATTGAATGCTTCGCTGTCATTTTCCTAGGGTAAGCCAAAATTTTAATTTATTATCCTCAGGCAGATTATGATTTTTATCGTATGCCTAAAAGTTCATATCCGTGCAAGCACAAAAGAAAGATATGTGTTCATCGGTTAATGCAGTGTAGTATACTTGGCTATGTCCACATATTAAGTAGGTATGATGTTCGCAGATATTAATGACTGGAATATGATCGTCTTCTTTAAAGAATTGTTTTCCAGAAAAAATGGAAAAATGTAGAATTAAGTGAATCACAGTTATTTACGCTTATATAACAGTGAAACGTCAAGTCCTTGTGCTTGTTGTTCAGTCCGCCCGAGGGCTTATTTGTAACATACGATCAAATATTCAATTTAAACAAAAAATTCAATATCATCCTTGTAGGCTGCAGGCTAATTTTCAAGTAGTGAGATGTATGCAATATGTAATGTACCTTAGCAATGAGCATCCATTTTCACAGCGTGCCAAACCAGTGCTACTAATATAATATGCTAATCCAAGCCAAGTCAAATCAAGTCTGATGAGACGTATTGGTCTTGCTAAACTAGCAGACACTAAAAGATACAATCTGAGATACACTCACGGGAAGGAAGCTTGCCTTGATTTGTGAGAAATTCTCACAATGGCATCTGATCATTCTGATCTATAGAGCACACCATAATACAATATACTTCCAGTCCAGTTTTATTCAACATTCGCGTTGTTTTTATTCGTGCGCCTCTGTCTGTGTGGCTCATTACTTTGTAAACATGTGCCAACTTAATTACAACTGCAAACATAGTCAATTGGTGAGGCATAACACATTAGTACGCAAAAACCAACACTCTTAAAGACAGCATACATAGTTAATTAAAAAATATGTTCTAACAGTTCTAAGATTGTCATGTCATAATTATCTGTACATTGAAAATGCTTTTAGATTACTATATGAATTGTTTGTTTACGTTTTCGCTCATGAAAATCTATGTAGGCCTTAAAACTGAAATGAGATTCATGTGCAATTATCAGATGGACACGGACACTCATACCATACCAGCAAGGAAAATGATTAACATACGGTTATAGCCGTAATACAATATCTTCTGCATATGTAATAATGCAAATTCCAAAAATTAAGAACTTTTGCTACTTTAGATTAAAAGAATCTTGTCGAATCTTTCCTCTTAGGTAAACATTGAGCAGCTACTCTATTCTGATCCCTGGTAAACAGTAAATGCAGTTGGCTTAAAATAAAGAAATGCATGTGCAGGTATAATTAGATTCTAGGTAGTTGTACTGTTGACCATCAAATTGAATGAAAATATTTGTGAGCTTTTCCTAGAAGAGGTAAATACATAGGTATAGCTATAGGTAACTTATCTAAATGTGCACATGGATATGTAAAGACTAGTAAAAAGACACCTGAAAATTATTAGCTTTGTCTTCCTTGGTTGATTATTTTTTCTCGCAAATCTCTCACGAATTGAGATAACGGACTTAAGTATATGATGGGTTTTACCAATGTATTAATGGAATTTTTGGTTCATTTGTTTAGGTATCTGGCAGGGAAAGTGGGCATTATTTCAACAGCCGAAACAAAGGGGTTGAACACCTTTATTGGAACATTTTCTCTTCCTGCATTAATATTTTTATCTTTAGCTGAACTTAATTTAAGGTAAGGTGAAGGACGAAATGAAAGTGCATACAACTGATTAATCAATGACATTCGAGATATTTTATTGTCAATCAAAAGATTTTATGTGGTAGCTTTAACAATCTAAATATATTATTTACAGTTCTGTAAACTGGTGGTTTCTACTTGCAATTGGCCTAGCCAAAAGCGTAGTTTTCTTCTCGGTTATTTTGATCTCACTTCTTGTCAACAGACCAGTTAAATTGGACAAAGCCGGTCTGTTTGCAATATTTTGCACACAGAGCAATGATTTTGCACTGGGATACCCTATCAGTAAGAAAACTTCTTTTTGTACATTTTCAGGGTTTTAAAAGAAATCATGCAGAGAAAAACATTATTGATCGTGTCATATTGTCTATATAATTAACAGTAACAGCATTGTACGCGAAGACCCATCCAGAGTATGCTAGTTATTTGTACCTGGTGGCTCCAGTGAATCTCATTTTCTTGAACCCCATCTCTTTTATTATGATGGAGGTCTCAAAGCAAAAGAATATAGAAAGCCAAGAGATTCAATCCAGAGGGAGTAGAGGGGTTGCTTACCCAGGGTCTAGTTTTGGTCTGGTCATGAAGAGAGTGATGAAAGGAGTCTTCCTCAACCCCGTCATTGTAATGACAGTGCTGGGGATTTGTGGAAATCTGATTTTTAGTCATTGCGTACCAACTGTACTGAGAGGGATCTTAAAGGTACGTATTCTAGCGTTAATTGTATTTTTATTATTAATTTTCCATTGCCCCAGCCCCAAATAATGCATATAGACATTTCAATCAAGTGACAATTTGTGCATTTGTATTACAGGTGCTTGGATCTGCCTTCTCGGCATCAGCCCTGTTTTCACTAGGTCTTACCATGGTGGGAAGTGCAGCCAGTCTTAAGGGCTCGGGTTTTGTTGTACCAGGAATTTTAATCTCCATGAAACTGTAATTTCCGAATCTCTTATATAAATAATTACGTACGTTTACCAATCGTTTCAACTATTAATTGACTAATTTATACGATTAGACTTGTTCTTCCTGTCGTCACAAGAGAGTTTGTTAGCTTGTTGCAAGCTGGTGTGGACGTTAATGACACCGTATCTTTGAGCAACTACGGATTCCTCTACGGAACTTTCCGTGAGTACCTCAGACTCAGAATCTTCTATTACTTAGTTCTATTTCTATAACACAATTTTACATTTCCTAAAAATTGTTACATACCAAATTTCTGACATTTCCAGCCACTGCTCCGGGCGTTTTTGTGTACGCCAACCAGTATGACGTGGGTGTGCAAATGGTAAATTAAGTACTGATATTTATTTCATTAATTTTTAACTTTTATCGAGCGATAAATCGGATAGCTGTACCAAATGACACTAACTATAAATAAACGGTTGGTTATATAGATTGCTAGTGCAATGGTGGCCTGTACGTTTCTGTCAGCACCATTGATGTTTGTATCAGCGAAGATGATTACATTGAGAAGACTGAATCCTCGAGACTACGTAAATGACCTGGATTCGTTCCTATTGAACATCAGTATCATCGGATTAATTGCAACGGTACTTTTTGTTTAAGTATATTCGTTAATGTACCGTAATGTCAGCATCACAGTATTTATAATGTTTTGATCTCTTATCAGATCTGGGTCATCGTTGTGTTTGTCCTGAGCAAGAAGTGGCGAAAAGTTCCACATTGTATTACGTTGTGTCTAGTCATGTCCCAGGTGAGTATCAGTTGATAATTAATAAATCTTATGTAAATCCGATGTCTACAGATATTACGAGCTGATTACGCGTTTACAATAATTTGTACCTTTGAAAATGGATCTCAATCGTAAATAATTCTCAATTTTAAACACTTTTCGTTATTTGAATGAACAGGCCGTTGCTTGTGTGGGTGCTATTCTGTGGGCCTGGGTTGGAGTTTCACCCGGAAATGAGAAATGGAAGTTGTACATCCAATTTGGTATATATTTATTCGGAGTACTAAGTTCTCGATTGTGGACGGCAATCCTAGCTGCTAGTTTAGTTTTCCTAAGATGTAGAAGCTTGTGCTTCGTTCTCAGACTACGACCATATATGGGTCTTATAGGATGGGGGTAAGTTTCACAAATAATCTAATCCGGAAAACACAATGGTCAACATTAGTAAGAAAGCATAAATTTCTAAATGGACATTTTTATAGGATACCTGCTGCTTTGATAGCAGTTTTATTGTCCACGGTAAAAAGTGAAACTTTAGACGAGAAACAAAATCCGAACTTCCAGTATGGAGAAACTCAAGCTTTAGTATCACTTATGGTATTAGTCATCTGTTTTGTTGGTAAGAGAGCTAAGAAAGCATTAGAATTGAAACTTTGGGTTCCAATTTGAAAATGTGCAGACTAATAAATTAAATTTATCGTTTTATCTCACAGTGACCATCGGATGTTTAGTGATGCAGCAGCGCTACGAGCGACAGTATGCACAGTACAACGCTGTACCAACTCAAAGTACTTCCAATGTCTCAAATGACGAAGAGTCACAGTCACAAATTATTCCCCACGCCCGACCATCTATAACGTCAACACAGTCTCTACCAATTCATAACAGACTCTCCCACCGCTCCAAATGTACCTCTATTAACTGTACTGGATGCCCTCAAAGTGATTGTCTGAATCAGCATTCTTTTGTGGAACGGGAACCTCCAGGTCCATCAAAACCACTGACTTGCGTTACTGAAATTGAAGATTTAAAAGTCAACGAGGATGAGATAGATGACGACAGTGAAAGTTTGTTTAGTTACAATGATGATTTATGTGCCTCTTCAAAACACCCTTGCGACCCAGTGCAAAGGAGACACTGTTCCGTTCTTCTAGATCGATATCGATCAATGAACCAGTTGACAGAACCTGAGGAAATCGGCATTGTTCGAGATAGGGATGATGAATTTCAGATGCTGAGACATATCATTCTTCTCCTCGTACTCTGCTCCTCGATGTTTGTTGTAAGTAGTACTCTGTTAGCCAACTGTTTCTCATATACAAAAAATATACGCATGTGACTGGAGATGTAGGGCATTCCCCTTCTTCAAATGCACACAAAAATGAAAAAACGTTGCATGATGCAAAGTGACTTATAATTTTCCTTTTCCTCAGGGAATCGCTCTCTGTGTCTGGACATTAATCATGGAGGAAGTTTCGGGGATTTACGTGGAGTTGGTATTTTTGGATGTAGCATTGAATTATGGACAAGGGTTCTTTACGTTCATGCTCTTTGGTCTGAATACCAAAATGATTGTCATGCCTCTGCACAAATGGTAAGTCACACTCATCAACTCTTAATATGCCTCTTTCCATTATTTGAAATCTATCTTTGAAACCAATTATTCAGGTATTTATGCAGAAAACTCATTTCCAATCTTTAGCCAATCATTTCGTTTGATTGGAAGTTGCATATCTTATATGCATTTTTCTTATTCATCTTTCCTTTTTTAACCTGTCAGTCTAGCTAGCCTACATCTCAAGTTGGAGAATTGAATCCAAAGTTGATTGATTGATTATGATCTACATTCTATGCATTCACTAGAGAGTGCTATCAATGATATTTCAATCCCATTCCCATCGACAATCGAAAAGAAATGTTGAAATATTCTGTAGGTACAACGACCGACTATCGACCACAGAACATTTTGCGCAAACTACATCATAGTTTTTTCCTTGACGAATGCAAATTCCCTCTTTTCTGTGGTATGTTCAAAGAAATATTCTAAAGAACGATACTTTGCAATTTCTAGGTGGAGGAGACTGGCATACGGAGAAGGATCAGTACAATTACCAAAGTGGGACGAATTATCGACAGATACGAAGCAGATTTGTGAGCAGTTCCTTACTTACCATATTGACAAGTGTATTCAAGATATTGTTCGGGATAGAAAGTGAGTGCCCCGTTAATTGATTATTGATATCGACTATGGCTATCCATTTCAATCTATTGTCCCTATTGTACCTACATGTTTTTCATTTACAGCTTATTTATATACCTATGTACATATAGGTATTAAGCATTATAGATAGAGGTGAACACTATTAGTTCTAATACCTATATCAAACATATTAATAAAAATGAACTAACTTTGGGGGAAGGTAATTTTTTTGGTTAATGACGACGTATTTATGTTCTAGAAGTAGTACCTACGATAATTCTTCTTTGTAAGCAAATCTTTCATGTGAATTGATTCTACTTTCCTTATTCTGCAACTTTTTACAAATGTATAGACCTACTTCAGAATCGTTTTCCTTTTGCGGCAATAATTAATTATTTACTTTTGCGCTTAGGTGGAGAATGGAGGCGTACTCTCAAGTATTTTGTGGCAACGAACTTATAGACTGGCTTATGTTGGTGGGATTGGCAAGGGATCGAAGCGAAGCCATAAAGTATGGAAGGCATCTGTTAACGGGTCGAGTAATCCGACATGTGAAAAATTTACATCATTTTCATGATCAATCGTTTTTCTATACGTTTTCGCCGCCGGATTAGTGAGAGAAAACTCACTACATGCAATTATTGTTGTTTTATTCCAGAATAAGTACTTATTATTTATAATGTTGAGTTTTCTTTTTTGCAATTTTATTGATACTCATTGTCAATGGAAAGATTTGCACTCTATATTACTATGGGCAGATATTATATTACCTAATTCACTTATCTAATGAAGTGCATTTCTTACTGTCATTGTGGTGCAATGCTGTGTTACTGTAATTAATTACGACTTAAAACTTCAAGCTGTTTAATTACTATATTATATTTACCAACAAACAAACTATTGCACAGTTAATTTAGTAATTAGTTCATTCTGCTGTTATTATTACAGTTACGTTTTTAAAAGAACATTGGGATATATTATACCTGTTAAAACAATTAGATATAAATTAGTTCTAGATAAGTTGAGGAAAGTTGAGGTTGTAGACTTCCAAATTATATGCACGCGTAAAATGTGTGCTGTGTGCATAAGGTTTATTTAATACCTAAAATTCCTTAGTACTTTTGCAAACGGATGCTCCGATGTAGGTATTCCGTTTAATACATTTAGAGGCTCATATTTAACTAGTTTTAGCTATACGTGTTTGTTTTATGTGTTTTATATATGCGTAGAAAACACATTTGTGTGTTACATGATAGTATTTACTTAAATGCACAAAGAGGGGTTGTGTTATTGTACCGTATATTGTATCTTTATCATTTGAATTACAGTATCATATTTAAGTACTTCCATTTCCCTTGACCGTGAGTTGCCAAAAAGTTATTATTTAATTAATGTACTATTTTATTTTTTATTGATTTATCTTATTGTTAGTGCTATTACGTACAACGCGTACAACTGAATACTAAGTTACGATATTGCAAATGCCGTTTAATGACAAACTATATATAGGATTTGGGTGGATTGTAGATATAATTAATGTGTTGTATATGAACCGGAGTGCTCTGGAATCTGAAATACTGATGATGGTCCATCATTATCATTGCCAATTTTGTTCTTTGCTTTGAATCGTTAACGATTTGGTTTGATCGGGATGGGATCGGAAACACCGATAATATTATGATTAAAGATTATATAAATGCAATTCATGTTTAAGAAATACAGTTTTAAGTTCAAAAATTTAATGACAAATCAAAATATAAGTACATAAAAATACTAAAAACATATAGCGTAAAGTATACTGTTACATACAAAAATTCTAAAGAGTAATTCTTAGGTAATCTAATTGTAAAAGTGTCTAGCCAAACAATTGCACTATATTCAATAAATGTAGATCTACAATGCATTGTAAAAATAATTAACCAAATAAGTTTTTCAGCATTTAAATTTTCAATCCATTCATTACTGTTCCAGTACATTTTTTAAATTAATGCAACATTCTATCTAAGTGCTAATCATGTATTAATTTTGTAAAAGTATATATATACATACATTCATGATTTATTGAATGCTATTAGCCGACAATTAAATAATTATCTACAAAAATTTATACAGACAGAATGTATATCAAGGTTTCTCATTAGGTTGTTGTATTACTGAAGGAAAATGTATCTGTGAAGAGATGCACTGAAAGTGGGATAATAAATAAATGAATAAATACTAAAGATATTTCAAGAGCATACCATATTATTGCTGTTCCGTAATAAATATATGGGAACTGGAACACAAAAGACTATTTACGATGTATATAGATATATAATACTGTTTTCTCAGACTTGGAAAAAGTAAGACTTGCTTTGCTCTATTTCAGTTCTAGTAGCCCTAAGTCTCAGTTGGCATTTATTTACGCAGAGGAAGTAGTAGGGCGAACTGAGTTTGTCCACGGTCGGTTGTACTTGGCTTTGGTTTGTAGATGAATTTCAGGAGTCGTGATCTCCGCTAGTGGAACTCGGCTGACAGCTTGGCAAAAACTAGAATTCGGGATGTAGTCTTCTCCCGACTCCATTGCATCTTCTTCTGTTTGTTGATGAGAGGGATGGAATACGGCAGGCAAAATGAGCCAAGTCATCACCATGAAAGGCAATCCCAGTATTGGTTTTCCGCTCTGCAGTCGTGACGTGTCAGAAAAAGAACAATTCCATGACTTTTAGGAAAGTGTATCTCTGCGTGAGATCAATTGTGGGATTGAATGGAAAAATAGGCTAAACATAAACTCATAGCATCATAGCATAATCATAAAAGCTTAGCATTTTCCTCTAATCAAGAATAATAACATTTAGCAATAACTGCTCCACTTTGCTGTGCAAATCATATTTATATTGCTGTAATCCCTAGCAGGCTTTTATGGGGGAATTCCTAGCTCTATCTCTCCCTATAAGTTCTTGGCATAACATTTCTAAGCCAAAAATACTCGACTGTAGTCCAAAGAAGGATTTTGTTACATTTGCGTAACGCATACAAAAATGAAAGGGCTCTATGACGTTTGGCTCCTTTCTCGGATATTTCACTGCCCATAACTTTTCATAATGCTAGGCTAGATCTTATGAAGCTCTAATTCAGCTCCACAATTCCACACTAAAAATATTAAGCAATTCCGACCAGTAATTCTCAGAGTATTCAACATTTTCGAATAAATGACGAAGGAAATTGAGTCTGCTTGGGGGTGCCGGTCTATGTGAGTGAAATAATGATTGATGTTGATTTCCTACTGGGCACGTGTCTCGATCGTTTCCTTTTCATTATTGATTAATCTCATTTGTATCCCTTACCTTAAGCTCCTCTTTCTTCAAAGCCAAATATATGTCACTTTTTTCTTCTTTTCTAAGTGTTACTTATTTTTGCATGCACTACAAACTACAAAGCATGTTTACTCTTTTCTTGACTTGGACTCACTCTTCAATGATCAATGCTTGGATCTACAATGTAACTTACCCTTTCAAGTACAGCATAAAGAAGAGCTGTCAAAATAGATCCACATAGGGCAATCAACCATGAGTGAAAGTTAAGTATTAAAAATAGTCCACCGAGAGAAGCTGATGTTAGAAAGGAATTGTACGCCCAGCCTCCTGAGTAAACGGTTGTGTAAGCTTGATCAGTTAGCCCCACTCCTAGAAATGAAGTTCTTCTTTTCATATTTTAACTACACAACTTCCATTACACCCTCAAATATTATCAAATATATTCATTTATTGAACTGGTACCCATCAATGACCCAAGAGCAGAACCGACGATAGCTTGTGTAAATAAAATAGGAGAGTAGATTAGCATAGCTATATAAACCATAGCTGCTGTAATAGGAGTGTTTGTTCCGAAAATCTGTTTTACTGCATAAAACGTTCCTCCAATAACTTTACTCCATATTAGTTCTTTAGAATCTTCAACTTGGCCGTTGGGATCATCGGGGTTTATAAATCGTGGAATGGAAGAATTTGTCAATGGTCCGATAGAAATTGTATCATTAAAAGTAGAAGTTTCTTCTTGATTGGCTATTTGGACTTTAACTCCTTCTTGAAAATGAGTGACGATGCCACATCCAATGTACAAAATTCCCAGTACATTTACCGGGGCATTTAGCACAGGTAAATTACACAATGATAAGATCCCGTTTAATCCGCACCATACAATGATCCTTTATATGAAAATCAAACCTTTTTTGAAATGGATTTACATGTAAATTAAAAGACATTCTAAAATATGCATTTCTTTAGTTAGTTTTCAGGATTACATACGTTAATGCCCCTGACAAGATGCAGACTATAATTATTTCAGGTCTATCAATGAGAACACTTTTTCCGGAAACTCCTCCAATGACAATACCTAAGAGAAAGCAGTTGAAAGTTACGCCCCCACTTCGAATAAGGGACAAAGGAAGGCGAACTAGCCATAAAGATGTACAAAGTCCAGAACAGAGTGTTATGGAGGCAATGCATGTTGTTGATGGTGTGGCAATGAACATGGCAATGAGGATTAGGAGACCCGACAACGGATTAGACACCAAAGCGACATTACTCACGGAGCGAAGAATACTTTCTCCAGCAACTAATGGTGACCATTTAAGAGAGGACTGATTCTGGTTCAGAATTTGGGTCACATAAGGCGCGTGGCCAAATAAACATTGCCGTAATATTGTCCGATAGTTTTCTTTTTTGTTTGTGTTCGCTGATTCGCACTCACAATGTGTCCCATTACTTTCATGGGCACTGCCATTCTTATATTCTCCGTTTTGGTGATAGCCGTTTTGCTTTTTTAAATCAGTCTGAAAATATGTCCAAGAGATTTTCACTTGTGAATGTGAATTCACTCAATTCACTGTGATTCGCATTTTATTTAGTAACATTACTTTAATATTACGATATTAATATGCAAGGGATTTTCTTAAGTTACCCTTACGCTCTTGTATCATGCAATACAAATTATTTACAATGAGAATTTTTTAATTAATGATATCATGCAGATGCGAATTTGAAAATGCTACTTTGGACTGTGTCAACTACGGGAAAAGCTAAGTGGTTTGTTAAAATACTGAAATGAGAAATATGATAGGTACCTACCTCAATGCTTATTCCGTATTCTACTGTTGGGAATAGTATGTGTCCATTCCTTTCCATTTTGTTGAATTCCGATAAATGTTGATCCAGTGGTTGCACAGGTTGTGTTTTAAGTAGTAACCACAAAATGAAACTGATTTTTCTTAGCGGCTAACTTTCTATTTTTCACTAAAAGTGCCAGAATATTAAGGTGAAAATGTACGTGTAGCATTTGTAGGACAACAATTTCAGACATGTTACTCTGTCGGATTCAAAATTCAAGTGCATCAGAATTGCAAATATGACGGACGGTTAAGCAAGACCAAAGTGAAGGACAGTATTAATCCAAAGTCTGACCCTGATCCGACTTATTGAGAAATGCATGAGGACCTGAGCCGAAGTCTGAATATTTCCAATATGTATGGGGCTTGCCGATTAGAGCAAAACTCTTCACATATCTATACAGCATTTATATGCAACTTTCTCTAATCCAACTGCATTGTTTTCTACATTCAATGTCCCTCATTGCAAAAGCAACCTCATCATTGTCACCATTATATATTTATTGTCCCAGCCGTACTTACGATTTTGATAATAGGTACTGAAAATACGGATATAAAAAAGCTCAAAACTAGTTCTACTATTATAAATTGGTCAATGCCTATTATTTTTCTATGGTTGATAAAAAACCTCCACGTTATTTGATTTGTCGGTTTGGGAAATTGTTTATGGCATTTTGGGTTGGAATAGAAATTAAACTTGCCTGCTGGATATGAATTTTCGATGGATTCGTTTTAAGAAATAAAGTATATATTTAATCCTCTTTAATCCTCTCTTTGTAATACTGTGTAGACCCAGTTCTGAGACATATCACATTCCTGCGAAACACTGTAATGCCATCAAAATATTTGTTTGCCCGTTCCAACTAGATTTGTCCCGCTGCCCAATTTTTATAATGTCCACCTAGCAAAGCGAAAGGAAAAAAGTACTTAATATTGATGAAGATGCTAATGAGTCACGCAACGAAACGAAGTACATACTTTTGAATGATTCCTGTGGCGAAGCCAACATTTGTTCATTTATTGGTTTTTGGTCTACTTCCGACTCTTGATGGGGCACACTATGTTGATTACCAATGAAAAATGTGTGCTAGCAGGCTTTGACGAGAAATATCAATAGTGATGTAAAGATAACAAGAGAATTTATTAATGAAAAAATCATACTCACATTCGTAAATGTGTTCCCACCACACAGATAAATAGCTTGAATGCTACGTAATACGTCGCAAGAAAAGGTACTTTATGTCAATGCTCACCTCTAGTAGTCAATGTTATATGCATGCATAAAATTATAGTAGAAGGATATTTCGATAAATATGAAACAATGAAATTGTTACTATTTTTAGCATTAATATCAAATGCCAAGAAATCGTAATGTGAGCTACACATAAACATTTACTGCTTACGACCTACCTATATTAAGCCGATTATTTCTTTGTGACGTTTATAAAGGTAGGTACTTAAGGTTGCTCATTGCTTACCAATTCAAGTTATGCAATATTACCCTACCAAAATAATTTAATGATACCTACCAATTAACCCATTGACTACTGAAGCAAACCCAATCCTCTTATTGGCTCTACATATTATTTGATTCACGTAACAGAGAAGGTATGCCGTTATTGAACCATTTTAATCTACTCTACTGTCTACTCTCTTTATTTCCTTTCAATGAAATTGCCAATACCTACCAATGAATCCTTAGTAGTATTTCGGTTGGAAAAGTTTTAAGGCATATAATATGGTTATTGCTTGAAATAAATAGTAAATGTAGGCAAACGCAATTATAATTTAGTCTTTGAAATCAGTATGCATTTATTTGCAAACCAAGTGCTTCACGAGCTACTGAGGAAAGTAGATTAGATACATCACATCACCATATCACTATATATCTTATTTATGTTTATGTTAATTACTTCATTTCACCAACCGGGATACGAGTTTTTAAAATTCGCAATCGCAATACATAATTATTGATTACTGGTACAATGTTACTTTTCTACTGAATAATAGTTAATTCATCTGCTACTGTTTAGTCATTATAAGTCATTAGTCTATAATATTCCATAACTATTGTAATAAATAATAGTGAGAATTCACAGAATATTGTATTATTCGTGTTTGTTAATTACACCAAGGGTAAGAATAGTAATAAACCAGAGTAGGTACTCTAATTGCATAATAACTTACGACAAATAACTTTTTCCACACACAAACAAGCATTAATAAGGATATTGAAGACTACAGATGTGTAATTACATTACATTTTCAATATTTTACTTGAACCATCATACATATAGCAGTAAATAGTAATGACACTAAAATGGTTGATTTATGTCTGCAATTTCATAATTATAATATTTTCGTATGGGGGAAGTACATGCAGCGAATTAATTAAAGAAAAAGGGACACATATGAAAAGGATAAAGGGAAAACTAAAATTTGACCTATGTATATGCAGTAATAATGCTAATGCTTATTTAATGTAAACGATTGAATGGATAGGTATTATATGGGCCCATTTTACATTACCATAATATTATTCATTTATATATTTAGAAGCTAATCTAGTAATAATTACAGTCAAATACAGTATATAATATTATATACACTGCTTCTTTCCACTCTTATCATAATCCTTCTTAAATGGAACAAGACATTGGTTCATTTTCTCCGTGTGAGTCAGTAGTTAATGTTAGTATCATTATCATTACATAATATGCATACAATATATTACATTTACATACATTTACAATTTTGACCATACACTTACAGCCCTTAAAACTACTAACTACAAATAAAACACAGCATCCGTACATGTAAAGAGAAACAAATGTTGGAGTAGGTACAATATTCTATTACATTGTTAGGCTCATATTTATGTGGCAATAATACAATTAAAATAATACTATTATATCCTTTCTTATGTTGTTCCTAACATTATTCAATATTATTAGTACCTACCTATATACTTACTACCTATGGTATATAACAACTTTTCCAAGCATGAAACACAAAGTTGAACAGGAATTTTCCATTTCCAGTCTTGTAATAAATGGATTTATTTGTATATATTATTATATATGTTTTAGTGCATTCGACTGTTGTAGTTCAGTACCCAATTAAATTGCAATAGTGCAAACCTCTTACTAAGTAATCGCCATCAATTCATTTAATTGCTGACCGTAGCATCTGTATAGCTACCTAACTGCATTCTATAATTCTATCTACATAATCGTTGCAATATTCAAAACAAGGGTAAAGCATGAAATTACATTTCCATAATATTAATTTGTTACTAGAGCTAGATCCTTATTATATTATAGCTAGGTATTATGAATTTTACGACTACCACCTTACCAGTAATTGATTCGCATACCAATCCATGAGAAATTACATGTTAATTTGGCTGTTGAATGGCAGTGAAAACATTGCATTTATTAATAATACAATGAACATTTGTATTCACATTCCATAGCTGCAGTATTTAGTTATTAGATTTTCACCACTCTTATTATCATTATGATTTATTACTTTATTGCACTTTCCAGTGAACATAATTTTATGACACTTCCTATTTAAGGAATACTATTCTTCTTAATCATTATATTATTATGTACTTTTAGACCCAGAACAGAGGGAGGTATTCATATACTCGTAATATTATTTCACGGTGAGTTAGGAAATGAGAAAATCGGCGCAATAAACCACGGACTGATAAATTATGTTACGCTAGATATATTTATGACATGAGAGAAAAGTGGCAGTTCCATTATTATATATTTATTGCCCTTTCCTCTGCAAAAGCTAATTTAATTATATTTATTATCCCGTAAAGGGTTTCTTTTTTGCATTAGGTAGCTAGTTTACTTGTCTTACAATGTCAGTTTTCTAACAGTAGTAAGCTGAATTGTTTTTGAAATTGAAATTTAAAAATGTGATTAGAGGTGAAAAATGCTTCTAATAAGATTGCATATTACTCCATGTATAGATATAGTTTCTAAAAGACTAAAAGTGCTCGCATTACAAATGATTTTCTGCACAAATGACTTGTCTTACTTGTTCTTCACGTCTGTCTGTCTGTACGAACGTTTTTCTTGTAATAAGATGAATGTAAAAAATCATGATTTTATTATTAATTTAAAAAATTAGACATGTTCCTTTCTTTTCTGCGCAGTAATCCGCGATCAATATTGAATATTTACTGTGCGTGCGTATAATATAAATGGTGAGATGTTTACTGTGATGCACATATCGGTAGAAAAAAACAGAAATCGAGAATGCATTGAAAGGCCTAATAATTGTATACAAATAGCAGGTCAGTTCTTTAGAAATGTTTACCTATGCACACATGTACATTTGAGGCTAAGATTTATCCTACACTTAATAAATGACTCTTCTGAATACACTTAACTAAATGAAATCTCCTTTGCTTTCTAAAATAAAAATTGCAGCCAAAAAAATTGTTTACTATTACTGCATATGTGCATGTATGTACATATTAGCTAGGAATAGTCTACATTGAAATGTCAAGGACAAAACATGGAGCCAAGCCGGCATTTGCTTAGTTTATTCTCTTGCCT
Organism: Tomocerus nigrus; assembly: GCA_019776505.1. Taxonomy (NCBI): domain Eukaryota; kingdom Metazoa; phylum Arthropoda; class Collembola; order Entomobryomorpha; family Tomoceridae; genus Tomocerus; species Tomocerus nigrus. The sequence goes on along the minus strand of JABASI010000424.1, from coordinate 17,067 downwards.
AATGTTTGAATGTAATGCAGTAAATTGCAGTTGCAATGCAATGTAACGTCTTGTTTCTTCGCCTTCTTGAATTGTTCCATTAGATTGTGTGTGTGTGAGTGAGTAGCAAAATGAATTGCGATTCTAGGGAGTGACTGTGTAAGTCTATGCACTTAATCTTTGCTATTCTCCATTCTATGGCTCTATGTAGGAAAGTAGAGGACGAGATTTCCACACTTTACTAACAAGTATTATCTTTAATAAGCTGCTAATAACAATATACACTTCTTTACACGTGCACCTTACGAGTTTAATAATAATATTCTGTGATTCCCTTCCCTTCCTCCTGATTTAAAACCAGTCGCTCTAACACAAAAGGAAATGCAGGGAAGGTATTTTGAGATTTGGACATTTGTATTAATTTTATGGAGGCAGGATTCGATTCATGTATCGTTAGATAAAATTCAAGTACCTACAGAAACCTTCCTACCTATTTGAAATTCCACTCAGGGAATTCTCAATGCACAGCTGCTGCATTGTTAGACACTTCTGCTGCACATTTTCGAACTTTTAAATGCAAATTTTGTGGTGTAACGGAAAGTAACAAAAGAGACATAAACAGGTATAATTCTAAAAGATAGGCTAATATTATTTGTGGGGCACCCCATAGCGTCCACATTTTATGAACATGCACATACGTAAAAGTTATGGCATAATTATATCGGCACATCCACATTTTTTCTTTCGTAGTGGTGTGCTAAGTTGGATTATTGCTAATTTATTGCTTTAAGATTGCCTGTTACCTGTTTTGTATTAGAAAGCAACGGAATAGATCATAGATTGACAGGAAATGCAGAGGTGTCATCAAGATATGACATGGGTATATACATATATCTATGTATATCTTTAGCTTAGCAGTGGCAACAAAAATTGAAATGCACCATGGTCTGGGCTGGACTTATGTATTGGAAGATGAGATTAATAACATTAAATTAGTCTTACTTAACTATTATGATGTACTGTTACTGATAAATAGCATTTTGTATTTTATGCACACGAGTATTTTTTATAAACACACACAGAAGAATGCACTATCTTCGCGGGTCACGTGCACTGAAAATTTTATATTTTTTAGGCATTGCTACACTGACCAAAAGTTGCTCTTATAAATTTTCTGAGAGTCCCTTATTTGGGGGGGGGTCCCTAGGGGGCCCAAGTGGGGGGTATGCTACATAAGGGACATTTTTCTTCATCCCCTTGTTCAGTGAGGTTGGATTTTCATTTCAGGTCTCTAGCTTGTCAGAAACAGAAGTTATTGAAATGTTTACATTCGAAAGTAACGAAAAGTGCAATTTTGAAGCCCTCCAGGGGTCAAAATAAGGGACTCTCAGAAAATTTATATGAATAACTTTTGGTCAGTGTAGCAAGGCCTAAAGAATATAAAAATTTCTGTCAATTCGCTCTGGTGCACGTGGCCCGCGAAAAAAGTGCATCCTTCTTTACCTAGATTCATTAACGTAGTGCACCTATTTTTGTATTTCCTTATGGGTTAATCTACGAACTATTACACTACGTCTTTTACTGGAACTAAGTTTATGTACTTACTCCTTTTATCGAAACGGAATTTTGATTTGATGTTTCATTCACCTTGTCTCCTGACGTTTACAAATCCTGTTGAGTGAATAATTCTACTTAAGCTTTCACTTTTCTTTTTTAAACAAGTCAATTTAGTATAAAAATCTACCAACAATTAATATTAATAATAATATATGATGTCTGTTTTATTTAGGTGTAGGTATGTTATGTATTGAGGCTGTAGATGTATCTTATGCACTGAGGCTATAGCTGTAATAGCAATGGAAGTATATCATACTATTCTGTATCGCAATCGCAATGCACTTTGCACTATGTCAAATATTTCTTTTGTCAAAGCATTAGTCTAAGTTTACTATGAATGCTTATCCATCTACTATGTTTGAAACGATTCACAACAACTACAATAATTACACGAATAATACTAATACAACTTAACATGATCAATTATACGAATGTTACTGAATTGGTAGCATACATGCACATCCTATTGACACTACATAGCACGGGATTGGAATGAAAGAGTGAACAAATGAATGAATTCACTCACATCAAGTAGAGAGCAAATACAAAATGGGGCATAAAGGTCTCAAACACGCTAAAAGAGTACATTAATCAGTTATGTATTTTACAGTACAGTATGAGATAAGTAGATTAAGTAAACCCATTCGTCGGTTCTGGTCAACAACATCATTTTTCAACATCACAACCGCAAGAGAAGCAGACAATTTGCAATATTTTCCAGTATTTATCACAAAATTGACAGAGTCCGAGTCTGGATCTGGACTTGGACTTGTAGTCGTCGGTGGGCAGTCTTCAATCTTTTGGATCCATGCCTTTTCTGAGATTATTTATCATGGACATGCTGGCCATCCATACACTGTATTGTGTGTATGTAGTGGGGAAGTAAGGAATTCTCTTACGCTCAGTCCCTGCACACTACACATCCCTCATTCTAAGTATTTATTTCTTAAAATTCTGAGAAAACATCTATATTCTACAATTTGTGTCTATTAACTTTCGCCAGACCAGAGAAAATGAGATAAGAGATGAGTGCAAAGCACTCTGATTGAGTGAGTCTGTCGGTAGTTCTGTCTGAGATTGGAATTACAATGGAATTTGACAGGCCATCAGACTTTTAAATAGATGTAGAGCAACTCCTAGAGATTCTGAAGCCAAATTTTGCCTTACTTACTTAGTTGAAGGTAGGTTTAGCTAGTACTGGCTGTATGTACTGACTGACTGATATACAGTGTGTGTGTCTATCTCTATATCAAATGGCTAAATCTCTGAAATGATTTTCTGTGAAAATTACTCATTTCACGGACAGCCGCATTCTTCAACTATCATTTTAGGGAGATCTCTTTTTATAATGTTGAGGTCAGGACCAAAATAAATGAGGGACATGGGAGCAAATTTAGTCGGAGCACAACAAGGAGTGATTCCACTAAGATTAACTTGACCAGCCTGAGTCCTCCGATACTCTTCAATCACATGAGTGTGGTAATTGAGAAATGTGTCTGGTGTTCGGTGAAGTCCGCCACAATGGCCACGGCAATAGTTGGCATAATAGCCCCTGGGTGCAATGATCCAGTCATCCCATCCCAGATCTCTAAAGCTGATGTAGAATCGCTGCTTGCAGCAATGCTTCACACGAGGACTGCATTCTAAGGCTCTCCGACGACTACGCTTAAAATTCGGTGCAGACTCTGTCTCCAGCACTAGGAACGGTATTTCTGTCAAATTATCTACTTTCTTGAACTCGGGACTACGGAACCCTCCTCCTTCGCTAAAAGGAAAATTCATCGTGTTATCTTTTCCACTATCACGGCTCTCGTAGGATTGAGGAGAGTCTTCATGCTCGCTACTACGGTTCGAATCATCCCCGTCAGAATTATTTTCGGAAGAAATCACAGAGTTGTCGCGACTAAAGATGATCGGATGGATGGAGTAACCACAGCCTGAACAGTCCACCAGCAATGTCAGTTTATCTCGATGATTGTTGTGGTGGGAGTGCCGGATTCGATGTCGACTCAGTTTTCCGTACCATTTTTGAACAACATGGGACACATCCAGCTTTTGCCAACCGAGAGAATCCAATGATAAGGTTCGTGAGACGACCAGATCCAGAGAGATTTCCTGCAACACAATATTTCATTACTTGCATTGCATGCACATGCATTTCTCTTCCACTACCTCCTCTTTTATTTACTCTTCAAAAGAATATTCACGGCAAAAAGTGGAATTTAAATTGAAACTCTCCATGCAACATTTTGACAAAAGAATCTTTGAAAACCTGCGTTAAAATTTTTTTATCCCATACAGAAAACATTTTTGCCTACTCAGAATATATTTTTTAGCTTTGTAGTTACAAACAACAGGTTCTTAATTGAAGTGGAAGGCATAAGGAAAATTCTGCTAATAAGTCAAAATGCAAATTCTTCTGGTCCATTCTTTTATATTCATGTGAAATTGAGCAATTGAGAGACAGCTTTGCACAATTAAGTACAGTGCTATAACGTAACCTACTACAAGTACGAAGAACTGATATAATAAACTTTTATGTTCTGCTCCTTGGTAAAAACGTATGAAATAGTAATACCAACTGGTACTTACTCAAACGCTAATGTGAATACAAAACACAAGGAATGATTTGCAACTGCAATTGCCTCTATACTTGTACTAGAAATTAAGACATAAATTATTGACACTGTATAGTCAATGGCCAGTGGTTGGGTTAGCTAGTATATTACTTGTTTCGCTCCATTGTCTATCCTATGTAATTAGTGAAAGGAGCCGATTATGAAAATGAGTTGTTAATTTTCATAAAACTGGAATTGATTATGACTTGACTTGATAGTATGAAAGGTTACCTAGCTGAAATTCAAGCAAACTCATCAAATCAAGACATCATTATCTAAAGGTTCCCTACCGCTTACACTTAGGTACACTTGGCCACTGGTAATTTACGTGTGTAGGTATTCTCTGCCACTTAAATGCTAACGGCTGCGGCTATATGCCATAAACGACCCACCAGGTCACAACTGTATGCTATACCCAACAATTGCCGCTTTTGCAGATCACAAATCAAGGGTTTATCTTCTCTAGTTCTCTGCCTAAACTACATTACATCTACATAAATTTCTGTTAAGATTTTACAATACCTGACTGTTGAGATGAACTTTGTGGTGGGATGATTGGTGTGAAAAATTGCCTTGGACTTGGAAGACATACAGGTTAATTCCCTTCGGATGAAGCAAGTGGCCAAAGTGTCTTCCTATTGATGACCGGTAGTCCATCTTGACCCAAAGGTGAGCCTTTTTGATGCGGACACCAACTCCATAAGCATGATTGCCGGCATATGAGAAAGACAACAAAGTGTGCCCATTGAGAACTGGCCCTGTAATTAAATTAAGAATGTCAAATTAGTAACATATAACGTTGAAAATACACTGGTTAATTATCACTGTAGAAATAGTTCATCAGTTTTCCAATTTCAAAATCATTGATTTACAATTTTCAGTTTAATAACAGAACTCAGACATAGGAACACACTTTTATTGCAAATGTTTTTGAGTTCTCTCATAAGTACAACTTTTTATTTCAGTTTTCCAATTACATGCCATTACCATTTCCAGTTTTCTCAATTGTTAACAAAATATTACTGGATACCGATTTCATTTTCACGTTAGATTATCATTGCTTTCCTTTTCTCCATTTACCACCTGCCTGTATATACCAAACGCTATTACTTATATCAACATTATTTATCATATTTTTACACATTCCAATATCCAAAATAAACATAATTGTATTGCATCTGGGTTTTTTTTACTTGGTTCTCTATCCAAATTATTTACAAAATGATGATTTTCAGTTTTCCAAATGATAGTTATCGTTTTCATTGTCGTAGAAGCATTGGAAGAGAGGATTTGCATAATGTACTCCCTTGGCCTTTAATACATTATGGATACGTCTATGATGATTTAAAGACCACAGGGAAAGGGGTGTTTTATGTTATGCAAATCCTCTATTGCAACGTTGTAACGTGGCTTTCCATGAAAAATTAATTGGCAAAGTATATCTGTATAATATTTGTATATAATATTCCATTCATTTGTGCTCAACATCGTTCGCAGTTCAAATTTTACATTGACGCTCTGAAAAATGAATTTCAAATTTAATGGAGGTTGAAAAAGGGAAAACTGAAAGGATAGCATCAGAAGTATTTAATAGCATAGAATAATTAATTCGGCCAATATTTCGTTAACCGAGAATTTTAGCTCAGACAATGCATAGTCTGAGTCTGGATCTGGACTCTGGACTAGACTTTGAAACCTGAACCAAGTAGAATCGAACTTTTGTATGGTAAATAGTAGCAGATTTCGATACCTAATTGTCGACACAGACAATAAAAACCTGAAAATGTATGCCACTTGAATACAGATTGTTGTTCTGCCCTTATGGAGAGTTTTACTTTACCTAGACATTGTATTGTGTTATTTTTAAGCTATCTTTAGCTGACTGACTGCTTTGCTTTGTCTTGTTTCATGTTATGTCTTCTACATTTAAACTGATTAAATTAAGTTGTCCGAATAATTTAATACAATGCAATTTTACGTCGTTGTCTGTCGACTTGTTTTGTCTGTCTCGTGCACACGTACGTACATCTTCAAACTTCGCACAAGACACTGTCTAATTATTCATGTCGTCTCCTTAATATCTTCAGTAAGAAAGAACAGAGCAGAAATGAAAAAAGAGGATTGTCATAAGATGAGTATATATAGTATAACTATAACTCCAAGCCCTATTGCCACACAGTCAGTAAGAACTATTTTATAATGTTTCTGTATCATATGAAGTGCAAATAGGATTTAAATCAACCCCTGTCTGGAATTTTCGCCAATGCATGAGACCCGACCCCCTATCACTAATAAAGGCACTAATCATTGGCATTTATTCTGTAAATAAAAAATTGTATCTTTTGTACTACGTATTACGTAGTACAAAAGACAGTTGTCACATTTGCTAATAAAGGTGTCGTGTGAGGTGAAATTGTTACTAAAGACCTAGCGTAAATAGACTTGTTACATTCTAGTAACATTTTTTTTCTATTTCAATGTGAACTTGCAGCAAGGTCAATTGCTATTGTTTAAAAAGAAAAGAGAATAAACCTATCGAATAAATCCGTATTGTCTATAGGGACATGAAAATGAATCTCAACTTATAAATTGACAATCCACAACATGTATAATCCCGAGGTGGTAAGAATTTAAAATTTTTGTTTGCAGGACCCCCTGTCGCAGAAAGGCCACTTTTGTATGGACGCTGGCACATCAATTATTCAAAGAAAAGACAGCGACCGTGTTACGTACGGATTTTTTTTGTATACACAACTTCCTAATTTGTCTCAAGGCAGCCCAGATCCAGTTGTAATTTTGTATTTATAAGATTGCATTGTGACGGTGAGTTTGTTTTAGTCGTGCATCATTTACTAATGTATTTAGTCCAGGCAGGTAAAGGAAAGAAAAGTTAGGATGATGAAATAAATGTAGAAAGATTTTGCCAGACGAGGCAAGCCAAACCAAGTAAGGCGTATGATGCACGTTGAGATAATACAAATGACTATTGTGACGGCGCAATCAACGCAGCATCTTTCACATGCATGGCACGAAAGAAATTCTGCGACTGGTTGTTGTACAGGTAAGTAAGTAAAGTAAGAAACTTTGTAGGTATCTACGTCAAATGTGTAATAGGGAGTAGTAAGTAAGTATCATACGATACACTCAGTCAGGCACTCATGATTCATGAGCAACTATGTACAATGCTTTAAAACTTGGATAAACGATAAACGTAAATAGTTACTGGTAAAGTGAATAGTACGGTCCATAAAATATAGGATAGGTCTATCGCACATTGTTCTAGAGTTCTAGCACAAAGTCATTTATTCCAGCCTAGTTTTTCCATGTACGGAATCCAGTTTGCAGACGCACAAGACATACGTAATGTAATAAAACTATGCAGTTCAACTTCATCTCTGGCCATTAAATAGGATTTTTTCCGCGTTTTTACTCACAAACGACAGGTACATAATATGCAAGGGTTGACTGGTAATGTTATCATATGGAAGCGGAAGATGAGCTAGTTAAAGGCAAGATAGAAAATGAAAGTGAGCTTTATGATAATGATAATGATATTAGCATGTAGTTGTAAAAGATAGTTTAGAGATACAAATCACCAAGAAATAAAGCTCACTACACTGCATAATAATTAATTGTGAATATAATTTGTTTCTCTTTTCCTTTCTCGTTTTGTTGCATTCCTCGATAGAATTTAGCATTTTGTAGGTATCTCCTAATGTGCTTAGTATGTGTCTAGAATGTACATGGAGCAATTATGTGTCTTTAGCTGTGCTATATCCAACCTACTACAGACAGAATATTATATAGTGCTCTGCATGTTCATGTTCATGAATGTACATGAAATTCTAGTAACACAGCATGGAAGTTGCTATTAAAAGCAGTTGCTCTCTATACATTAGCTACTTATAGTGTAGAAGCGATGATAATCTTTACATTATGATAGGATACGACTAGTCATAATAATGTAACTTTAGATATTCGTTATTCTTATCTAGAGGAACGACTAGAGATTCAACAATACATAGAATACTAGTTATTATGTTTAGTACCCTGTGTCGTTGATTCCAGACAGATTTTCACAATCTCGAAGAACAAGAGTGTAAGTAATAAGTAAATATCTCACAGAGATCTTCTACAACAGAAAAGCTGGGGAGGAAAAAGATTTCAGTGTAGAAAATGTCCAAGGATTGTGCATGTGAGTGAGTTAGTTGTAGCAGGGAGTTGTAATAATATTATAACTAACAATAAGTAAGTAGTACGACTCACTGTGTATGCATGGACAGTAACAGACAGAAATACATACATAAGTTTGTAATGTATGTATGCAGAAAATGAAGTAAAGTATAATGCATTTAGGAGTCGTCAACCCGTCTAGACACCAATCGATATTGCGAAAACCAGTGAAAAAAATTCGTCCAACTAGTTTTTGGATGGAGGCCACTGAGACCTCCGCTGTTGTCACATTCTCAGGATCTACTCTCATCAGATCACACAATATTATATATCTGTTGAAATCTTCTCATTGCAAGGGAATATAGATCTCTGTACGGAATTACTGTATCACATTACTATAATTTATCTCTGTGTTAAAAATTATTCATTAGCATGCATCAAATCCCATCACATCAAGTCAAATCAGATCACATCTTTCTGTCCTAGTCTCCATCATCACCTTTTCTTTAATTTTTGCAAATTACAGATCCCCTCCTAGATAGCAATGCATTATTACCATGCGTGTGTATGTAAAAGACTTTCTGCTCATTGTGGTTATGTATATGTAGCTTAATTTGATTCTACTTACATGGCAAGACATATGGAGCTGATTGAATTTCGAGACAGTACAAAGCAATGCAATGAGAATTGATAGCAAAGGCTTGCCCAGAGTACACAAACTAAACTGACTCACTTATTAGGTAGTGGAAAACTCCCATATGATTACTATACATTAACCTCCTGCATAATTATAAACTACTGGTCTCCATCTCTAGCTACTTTGTACTTATGCACCTATTTTGCCTAGGAATACCATCCCAAACTTCTATAATGAATGACTAGATGATAATTAAGGTAACTTAATTAAAGACTCTATTTGCCCTTTAGTCCCGTATGATTTGTCTACCTTTTGCCGTTATGTTGACCTATCACACGTACGTACATCGCACCTGTACACTTATATTCATAGTTTACCCACAAAAATCATTACACGTTCAACAGTAATTATGCTGAAATAGAGATTTGCATACAAAACGTTCGCCTCTCTCCATTTACCTTCTCAATGTAATTATTATTGGTTTTCTCATCTCCATATATTTATCATCTGTGCAAGACAGATTTACTTAGTTAGTTGGATGTCTATGTACTTGTAGTAAGACTCTATAAAGTGACGATGAGACTAATGAGATGATTACTAATTAACTACAAGTCCGACAACAAGTCGGCTCCACTTTTGTCACAAAAAAGAAAGACCCCGCCCTAGACAATAGTAAAGAGATAATATTGCATATACTTAAAGTTAGAATCAGACTCTACTCTGAACTGAACTATATTATACCTACCTACCTAACTCAACTTATGATCAGGACAGAAAACCGTGTGACACATGTACTATTTTACTATTGCTCATTTTTGCTGCTCTGTTTTCTAGCTCTCCTCACTCTTCTCGAACATAATCTATTCACCCCTGTCGACTCTTGTCTACAACCATATACGTTTACGCTCAGCGAGATTTAAATTTGATAGCGGAAATAAATCTACAGGGAAACTTGTCTCCGTCCAACATCTAGCAACTCTTAAGAAAGCGGTCGACAAGACTCGACTTGACTCTAGTTCACTTCACTCGATGCCATTCTGAGTGAGTGCCTAAACTGAGGAGAAGTGCACAAGAAGAGTTAGGAGTTAGGACTCACCATACAGGCTATCAAGACTAGAGTAAAAAGAACACGATTGTTTAGTATGTAATGTAGTGTCTATGTAGATTCATGTATCTGTACGAAGATCGACCAGAGATAAAATATAAGGTTATAAAATATAATTCCATCCCATGCTTCGTCTCTTTAACTATTCATGAACCTAGCTATGCTCAAACTAAGTTAATATTATGCATATCTATCTAGCTACACACATGTAGCTACATTTGTATAACTAGTTAACTTGTCTCTACTAATCTACCAGAGTAGAGCATAAGCAGTTTACTGTAATAGTGTAACCTAAGGGAAACTTTTGTAGTATAGTGAATGCCGGCACGTGTACTTAGTGTTTATGGATGTCGACATTTGATTCAGCTTCTTTCCTCCACTATCGTAAATGATATAATAGCACACATAGCTTCACTTCCTCTCTTTTTTAAACTTTTTAATATTCCTACTTCTGATTGTCCAGTCTCACTTCTTTACAAGAACAATGCGCAATGGTAAGACAGGAGCTTGTTCTGTTAACATACTCTATCATACTGGATTCAATATCTACCTAGCTTACACCTCCACAATTGTATTAGGAATTTTCTACACCCAAATTATTAGAACAGTTGTGATTTCCTCTAACGCACATTCTACAATTGTTTTATTTATGCATTGATACAGTATTTAATCAAAATTTTGGAAATATTTATTACGTATAAGTCGTATGCAGGTCCAAACCCTACGGGTGCTAGCAATTAGCCTAAGCCGAAGCAAAATTATCCTAAGCCGAAGTGAAAGTTAGTCTACGTCTAGGTGGAAGTTAGACGGAAAATAGACGAAGCACCCAATATTTAAGTAGGTAGTAAAGAAAATACAGCACTATGATGAACAGGTAAATGGATGAAAGTGGCAGAACTAAATGGACAATATTAATTTTGGTAATGAAAATCCTATTAATTAGATGTGTCAATTAGTGCGATGAGTGGATGAGTCTGTATGTTGGGGATACAACTATAAACAGTAATGTTCAATTAATGCGAGCATGCATACGGAGATAACACTCACAAATTAATGTCGACTAATAGGTGTTAGTTGACATCAATTACTATTCTATTATCACGTATCAGATGTATTAATTACTGTTTTCTCTCCAATGAAAAGTGGGTAACTATATTTATGTCAGAAGAATGGTAAGCAGATACGAGTCAGTGTTAACAGATAATTGTGTCCGTGCATTATTTGTACATTTGTATCTGCATGCAATAATAAATGTATGAAATTATACTAATATTATGCTTGTCTGTAGTCCTTATATAGGTTATAGGTATGCAGATTATAGTTCTACAGATATAAATTGTCGCAGAAATTCATCCTGGTATAGAAATAGTATTCATTATAGTAAGTAAATAGTTTGTCTAGCTATACTACCTATGTAAATAGTAGCAACTTAACACGTTGAGTAAATGGGAAAAGTTTAAGTGATTAAAGTTAGAAACTATTATCTTTTGAACTAGTAGTATACATGGATAAAAGTTACGAGGTAAATTCATTTTTATGCAAGTTAAGCCTATAGTTATAATTATTGGATTTCGGTTACGTAAAAGTAAGTAGCAAAACATTGCTCTTCAAAAACTATATATTCAAAGCTATAATGAGAGAAAATTTTGTAACTTGTAACAATTAACCTACAAAAATTAACTACGATTACTCTAGTATCAAATTATTTGAAATATGAATGAACTGAAATTGAAGATGCTTTTAGCACAATTAAAGATATAAATAAGGCAAATGAATTCTGAAATTGTTGAAATTGTAGAAGCTGAATCCAATAATAAGCTACAGTTGCTTAAAATAATTACGTCACACTTCTACAATTAAAGTTAGGAGTTGTAGTAGTGGAATAAAGGAAAGAAAGGAATTATACGCTCCGAAAATTCATAACGGAATGAAATAGGGCAGAGTCGGCAGAGACAGTAGAATTTCCCATTGCTCAGTTTAGGATTCCTTACGCAAGAAGAAATTCAAGTGAGAAAATTAGTTTGAGTTATTAATAAAAGAAAGCTGTAGAATCCATTCCCAACGAAGTGATATCAAAACAAAGGGGGTAGGGTAGAATATATTATAAGATGAAGAGTATAATATATAGAGTAAGTATTAAAGTAAGTGGTAATAGTGGCAGGATTATTTTGGTAGTCTTTTGGTAGTAGTTCTTTAGTGAGTGATGAAAGGACAAGAAGGACAGAGATGCAGAATGCAGACATCCGAATAAGATAAAGAATCAAAAGTGAGAGAAGTGAATTTCATGGATGAGAGAAGGGAGTAATAAACTAAAGAGAAGTTGAGATGGAAGCATTAGTTAGGAAGGTATCTCCTATCAAAGTTGTTAGAGTGAGAGATGAAAGATCTAAAAGCATAATAATACTACATTATATAGTGTACGTCTATCTCTATATATAATACATTTATACATAGCAGACTATATATCTTTTATAGATATATAATATAGCTAGAGGGTAGAGAAAGAGATGTTGTATCAGACGTTTGCATATTAGATAAACGGTAGTGGTGTTAGCGATGCGATGGGATGAGAGGAGGAAAGAGTAAAAGTTGCGATTCATCAACTTGCCTGTGTCAGGGAAAGAAATAATTTCCGAAGTTTTCGCATAGTTGGCTGTGCCATCATCCTCGGAGGAATTCCGGTGCTGAGCATATTTAGAAATGGCATTATTTACTAAAGAGCTAGTGGAACTACCAGCAGTATTTTCCGAGTCAAGACTCTCAGTCCGTCTCAGAGTCTCCAAAACGAGGTCCCGAGAGATTTTGTGCGCCAGATCCACCTGGGGTTTTTCATTGAGCCCGAGTCTCTGTAGGATTTGAACTTTGATAAGTTCTCGCCGAATGTTCTCTTCATTGTTCAGATGTTGCTGTTGAACGTTTGCCGGAGAGAGTGTGGCTGACGGCTGGTTTTGGTTGGTGGTGGAAGAGGAGGAAGAATGGTGACTGGGAACAAACTGCTGGTAGTCACTGTCAACACCAAATGAGCAACTGAGCACGAGGACGAAGTATAAAAATGTCACTTTGTATTTGTGACCATGGAACATTATTGTCTTGTGTCCAACCGAGGTGGTGTCTCCTCGTGGGCTTCATAGGCAGAGGCAATGACTAAGCATGAGCTTCTCTACGAGATCACATTATTAGGAAGGAGTCGAGAGTCACGACAAATGACTTATGGGTGGCAGCCTTAATTTCAAAGACTTCTTCCGCTAGTCAACAAGTCTGCTCTGCTCTGTCTCTCTCTCTCTATGTCTATGGATATTAATTGTAACTGTAACTGTGCATTTGCAACAGACAGACAGACAAACAAACGGAACAGTTGGAATTTATCCTCGCTCCCTCCCTCGCTTTTCCTCGCGTGCGGCTAGTAGTGTTCTTTAGAACTCTGATCTGCTCAACTCAACTCTTTCGCTAGGTACTTGCTTACTTAGAAGTAGGTAACTACTTAAGTATATTATGATTATTATACTTTGTCTGCTATTCTCCTAATATCTTTGTAATTATTTCTCAGACAGTCACATTTGTGGCACAAGTGAGGAAAGAGTCTGATGAAAATGAATGTCCTCGTAGATTTTTCTCTCTTTCTATTGCCTTGACTTGACGATGAGCACAAGAGCAAGAGGACTTGACTCCACTATAAATTCTATTGTAATTCTGAGGTGACGGCCTCGTTCACTTCTGCTCGCCACACACTGTTCTTAGATAGAGGATGGAATCAGGGCACCTTGGTCTCTATTCCCCAACAACCATAATCTATCTATATCAATTGGACACCACTGTGGACATGAGTGCTCTAAATATCTCCAATTATTTATTACGTACAGATGGATGATGCAGATGCAGACAAGACACAAATATTATTATTATTATTATCCTCTCTCCTATATATTCAACTCTTTTCAAACGAATATCTCTAATAGGGATGCAGTTTCCTTTACTATAGTTGACTGTTAGCTGACAATGAGTTGACTGGGCCAGGTCTGGTGGTCGAGTGGCAATGGCAAAACGGCACAAGTACAAAATAGGCAAATTCTTGTCTCGCCTGCCTGGCTTGGTTTGGCCTGGCCACTTCACTTGCATACAATTAAATGATTTTTTATTGCATCTGGACGAAGGTGCTCACTACAGAAAAGAGTCAGTCGAGTCAAGTCAATCTCTTCACTATGCAACTCGATACGAGAACGAACATAGTACAAGTTCCTTTTCTATCCCTCTAGTATCCTCATTATAATATCTATTCTAATGTAATATAATAACAGTTAAGTATACCTAATAGTAACTCTATCTAAAATATTGTATTATTATGCAGTATTCAGTGCACTTTCATACTCTAGCATCACCAGAAGAGGTAGAGTAGCATCTTTCTATTATATTCTCACTACTACTACTCACTTGGGCAGATTAATATAGAGTTGCTCTTTAAGCTAGCACTAAGAATTAGTTAGTATGGGCTGCTGATGCTTTGCTTTAGCCTATGCCTGAAAAGACGAGGACGATGATGATGAGAACAAGAGTTTAGCTTCACTTTACCTTTACCTTTAGTAAGTAGTGGTAATAGATACATTGCCTTCTCATTATTCAGTCTCAGATGAAATAGGGAGAGAGTCGAGGAGAGGAAGGAGACTCCGTGTGTGCATGTGTTCTATTATATATGTTAATGTTAACGCAATGTAAATGTGCAGGGCTGAGGAAGAAGTCTGCTAAGGAGAGAAAGATCGTATTATCAGAATCTGTCTATCTATCCCATTCTGTCTTCTTCTTCTTCTTCTCTCTTCTAGTATAAGATCCTCTCTCCTCAGTCACTCAGTGTCTTGTCTCGTCTCTCTTATTCTTATTCTTATGTGTTTATATGTATGTGTAGTAGAACAAGGCAGGGAGAGGGAGATCATGTCCAACTATCACTAACTATAACTATCAGACACTATGCATAATAATTTTTTTCCCTATTGTTTCCTATTGTCTTTCTATCTATTCTTATTCAGATGGTGATAGTTAAAAGTGACGCTTCTTGCATACAGTCCTTTGCTTTTCAATCTATTACTATTGTATATATGTATAGACGTTAGTTACTAGTAGATTGTGATATTCTGTCCTGTCAGACCTCCCTGCAGAGACTCATAATTTTGCAAATCTTGTCACGTCCACTTTGCCCCATGCCACACAAGTTGAGCGAAAATAGAAGAAGCTAGTTATAATAGTATTATATAGGTGTAGATATATATATATATATATATATAATTGCTATATAGTTGCACTAGTAGATTCAATTGATTCTTTTTAAAAGGTCCTTATACTGTTAAAGAGAATATTATAATAGCTCTAATAATATTATGCTGATTTGATGACGATGAGTAGAGTAACTCAGACAAGCAGACTGATAGACAGACAGAGCAGACAAATTATCAGAAGAGTAATCGCAAAAGAGAATGAGAGAGGAGCTATTGTATATCGGATGAGTAGTAGAAGATGTTTTTTTTCTATACGAGCAGGTCGAAGAAGATACGAGGCAAATCAGTTGACGTTGTTACCTTAGGTTAAGTAAACTCACAGTTGAATTGAAATCAGCCGGCTCTTTGACTTTTTTCCTACCTGGCCACTGGCCCTGATTTTCTTGACTCTCTCTGTGTGTGTGTCTCTCTCTTTTCTGTGTAGTTGTATGTAACGGAAGGGTGTTGAATGTCTTTAGTCCAGCTTTGGATAATTTTCTTGTCCTTGACGATGAATCGGAGGAAGGAGTGTAGGGAGACGAAGGAAACTGAGGAGACAAGACCAGGACGGCCAAGTCAACTGTCTCAGCTTCGTTTCCTCCTCGAACGGGCCAAAGGAAGGAAAGGAGAAAGCCCGTTTGGCTCTCTCTCTCTCTCTGACTCTGTGTATATGTTGGGAGTAGATGTTCCAAGATAGACTGGAAGAGTATATCCTGGCAGTTTCTCCTTTTTGGCCAGCCAAGTCACCAGAGAGTTAGCGTTAGCACCACCGGATTGTCCGCTGAACTGAAGGAGAATTCATGCACATGCATCTGACTGACTACTTACGTACAGTTAGGCGGACTCACTCTGTCTGTGCCTCTATTTCTATACATTTACGTTTTGTTAGCGTATAATGGTGGAGGAGCGGAGTTCTCCAGCCAATTCTCTCCAGAGCCTACTCTACTACTTACTACTACTACTCGCAGCTCTACTACTACTTCTACTACTTATTCTACTAGTAGATTTCCGAGTCCATACTCAGCTCTTACTCAGTCAGCTCAGTTGAGCAGAGACAAGGCAAGGGGCTGGGTGGTTCGCTTTCATTTCTTTCCTTTTTCCTTTTGACTTCTCAGACTGACTTTTACTACTGGGGGTGCCGGCGCCTTCACGGCTGTCCGAAGAACCAATCGATCCGTCCAGACAGACCGAAAAGGCCAAAACCAAAACCCACTTAGCAACAAAACCAGCCGGGTCGAATGCATTCATCTCGATATCTGCAAACACTTACATTACATTCCTCCGTCTAAAGACTTACACTCCTCCAACACTAACTGTTACGACTTACTTACCAAACTTACGTACTAACTACTATCTCTCTCTCTCTCTTTCTCTATTGCTTTTGCTCATTTTCTATTTAACCATACATGAACATATAGCTCGTCCCTACGTTTCATAAGGTCTCTGTCCTGCTCCGCCTGCACGAATATTTGCTACATCCCTTCATCTATCTTTAATACTCCTTTAAATATGTACAAGACTAGTAGAGCGAGGAAGAGTTGAGTTGTTACAGCGATGGAATACTTATCTCCCTTTTCTATCTCCTCCTATTATCTATCTGCACTACTAACCAGACTTGCTACTTTCTGGTCCGGCGGACCGACATATGTGGTGTTGGTCCGATAAACTACCGGATCGGATCGGATCGGACCGGTT
>JABASI010000423.1:0-39413 GCA_019776505.1 Tomocerus nigrus | reverse complement strand
ATCCATCTCTTCATCCTAGTGGAAAAAAAATCGAATTTCATTTTTAATGCTTCTTACTGATTTCTCTATTGGCAATGCTATAACTGTCTTAAAGATATATATTAAGTGTATGTACACTATTCAAAAAATGAGATAATTTTCTTTCACTAATTAAAAGATGTGGTTACCTCACTCTCCTCGGCTTCTGATTCCACGAATTCCGACATTTCACTAAATAATTTTTGATGAGTTTGATTTCTAAATTTCTCTAACTACTAAATTTTTGTTCGGTATCTGAACGAGCGGAATGTGCCTTCTGCGTGACTCAGGTGACGACGTGAGAGCTCCTCCGACACAATACTTGCACCATCTATTGGTGTAAGTATGAGTCATAGAAGAGATCCGACGCCCGAGTCAAAGTTAGTGTGACATAACAGGTGGCAGGTAAATCCAAATTGTGAAATTATAATTGCGCATGTAAATCACAATTTAATGGCAGAGAGTTAAAGAGTACATTTGGGAACTGTAGCAATTTACAAAGCGATACAGATATTTACACGATATATACTCTTATTATGAACCTCGTCTCAAGTTCTGACTTCTGAGGGCTCCTCTAGAAGCCCAAAATACGTGGAAAACGGCGTCTTGACGACTTCTCATGACCATAAGACGTCGGTCATAGTACGAAGTACGAGAGTACGACCCATAGACATACAGTTATTATTGTGTGAGTGTTGTTGTCAATGCAGAAGGTGAGGCAAAATCTATATGTTGTTGTAGTATTGAGATTGAGAACGATAATGATGTAGGCTGCTGCAGGGTAGCGGCGATATTCATCCAAAATTCAGAGTGCAAGTAATCAAAACGAAGAAGTGATACAGTCAATAGAAGAAGGTGGTCATGCCCTGAGGCAAGCAGTTTGCATACTTATATCCAAAAAACCGCAATTGTTATCTCAGTGCTTTGTGAATCCATCAATGAAACTTACTGACGATACCATGGGTGCTAATTGGATTTGTGTTTCTGTGTTGATTTTTCTCGTCTCATCTTTTCTGTCCGGTAAGAATTGACTCTTTCATTTAACATCGCCAGTAAAAAACGCAGCTATTTTTCCATACAAATATATATATATCATTCTTGAATTGTAGATCAAACGTTTATGTCTAATTGTTAATTGCAAATTGGAATTTTTCGAAGTATTAATTCAAGATACACTGTTTCGGTGACTAAATATAAGTTATTTATATACCTATATAACTGTAATTTTAAATGAAATATATATATTACGAAGATTAGTATTATGATATTATGCTCTTTTTAATTGGAAAAATTAAGACGTGGAACCAAATCAAAAGTCAGTTACATAATATTCTACTTACTTTAACTTTGATAATATAATATTATTAGGTACCTACCTAGGTACTTAGTTAAGTGTATTTGCATTTTACATAATTCACCTTCGCATGAAATATCTTTGATGCATTACACAAGTTCATTCATTGAGATGGTTAGGGCTCGGCTAGGTAGACGAAACCGGTAAATAAATACGTAACGGATGTATAGTTAGATAGCTTTTATTATTTGTATTTAACGAGTTTGTTAGTGAAGGCAATGGAAGAGGAACATAGGATGAGGGCAAAGTGAATGATTGATATTATTATTATGATGCGAGTCATGATGCCATATAAAGACAACCGTTCTGTAATTGTCTCTCCTGCACGACTCAAACTCAATTCACATTTTGCGGAAAAGAATTGTCGAAAAATTGTGCGTAGACAGTTCACCAAGAATTGGAACAGTTCCTTTATAGTTTTTGTCTGCCAAATGAAATAAATATGAATGTTAGAAATTTTTATGTAGTACATGAGACAGATTGTATTTTATTTAGGTGATTCTATAGTCTATACCTATATTAAGATTATACATATTTAGAAAGAAGACCTAAAGCGAGGTGAATAGATTGTGCATGCATAGCAATTATTTATAACGAGATGGATGTGTAGAGTAGACGGCTGCGGCATTGTATTTTGTTAGCATAAACAAAAAAGTTGTGAAGTGTAGTCGTCGTTTCGTTCCTGTAGTTTGTAATTCATTGAAAAGGTTCAAAGTCTCAAGTTGTACAGACAGAGAGAATGGATGGAATGGAGGGAAGGGAAAATAGCTCTGTATGGAAATACGCACCTAGATAACGTTTATTTATGTGCCTGCCTGCACTATATAAATGGACATTTAAGTGATATGATTTGAATTTGGTGAAAGTCTTGACTTCTCCTTCTCATTACTAGAGCAATATATCTCGAAATGATTCTGATACAGGAGAATAAAATAAAAATGTAGGTATTTTTGAGTTGTCAAAATAGTCAAAAGTGTTAAGATGAGAAAACTACTGGAGTGAGATGCGAGGATTTTTCGACAGTTCTTTTTTGCTAAACATTGCAGAACTACTTTATGATGGTTTATACCTATGTAACTACGTAATGAATGTGTAGGGAATGTTAAGCGGTTGAGATTTGGCTCAGTGTGACTTGGTTTACCCAGTGAAATAATAATAACAATATCAGGATGCATGGGAGCAGGTAGTAGTGGTAGTTGTTTGTTGCATTGAAGTTGTTGCTTTGTTCTACGAAGAGATTTGATAAAATTGCTATGTACGTAGCTAGTAGTAGTAGTAGTAACAACTAACGGTACATCAACCCTTATGGAGACTAGCTAGTTAGTCAGTCAGTTAGTTAGTCTTCTCATCTTGACTTGACTTCTCTTATTTAAATATCCGTCTACTTCTGCTGCAGATAAATATCTCCTTTAGCCATTCAATCGCAGTCGGTTCAGTTGAGTCGAGCCACTTTGCCTCGAATACAAAACAGAGTTCATTTTTGTCCATCTGAGTCTTGTAAACCTGTGTAACTCCCTTCTCTCTGTCTATTATGCAGTGATATCCCTCCTGCTCCACAGCAACCTCATCTCTTCTCTAAGATAATGTCTCAAATGCATGTAATGTAATCTGAAGCTCACTCCTACAGCTAGCCAATCCATTGCAGAGTTAACCGAGCGAAGGATGTAATAATATACGTCCATTTTTTATCCCCACATTGCAATTTGCATTACTCAACTGCAAGATCATATAAGACAATATATATCATCTCTCTCTCTCTCTTCCTGCGAATAAGGAGAGAGAGATATAAAACCGTCTGAAGTGCAAAATCCAAAGCACAGACGACTCTGGGACGAAAGGACTTGCATTCCATTCCGGCCCCGATAGTTTTTGTGGATGGCGACCCTGAAATATTATGTGACTAGAGAAGTGAGGCAGGCAAAGCATGGCATGCATGATGATGTGTGCAGATCTGTTTCGTTATTATTATGAAGATGAACTCGAGCTGAAGTCAAGAGTTAAACTGCAGAAACATAACACTTGACATAATAACATAGCCCAAGAGAGCTTCCCTTAATTTTTTGATCGTCTTTGTTTGTTGGACACAATCAGTGTAACATTATCATGTACAATGTGTACATAGATAACTCGTAACGTAAGTAGACTAATCTCAAATCTGCATTGTAAGCATTGGCTATGTCCTGATGTTAGCCATGGATGAGGCTGCGAGGAGAGTACAACTAGAGCAATAAACTATTGTTTCCCAACCATTGTGATCCGTATTATGGTGTAGAATGAAGAGATTACTTTTGTGAAGATGAGTAGATAAAGTACAGCATGCATTGTAGAACTTAATCTGAATAGATATAATTCTAAATTATCCGGATGACTGCCGCTGTAGTAAACATCTACATGCAGTTTACAACTAATAGTACACATAATAATGAATGTGTAAGGAGCAGAGAAGGAGGATTATCATCATTCCTATCTGCATCTCTAGATGCACTACAAGTGTAAAGATAATGCACAGCTTAGCATCAACAATGATTTTCTGCAGGATTTTATGTGCAAATGGCCAGAGTCACTTCACTCACTCGCATTCTGCTGCAATCAAACTGCTACATAATCTGACTTATCATTGTTATGTTATTTTCGCCATATACAGAGATTTTATCTGTGCCACGAGTGTATAGTTGTCTTCTATCCCTACTTGTAGTTGTACTAGTAGACTTGCATATTATACGGATTACACACAGCCCTAGTAATTCTAATCATCATGCAGCATGGAGATATTCAAGATTTTATTTTGATGAGTTTGACAGATTTTTTAATTTACGATAATTACATTGTCAGAGCGGCATTCGTCTTTTTAATTGTTTGTTCACTGAATGCTCATTGAAATGAAGAGACAAGGACTCGTAGCCACAATTACTAAATGACTGTGTGATACTTTCGGAGAAAATCAGACAATATCTTCTCTCCCAACAGCTAGGCTTCTATCATGAAGGATCTTTCAACTTCTATTTCAGTCAAGTCACGGTGAATGGTCACTCACATTCGCCGTAGGTACTTTTATACACAATACTGAATTTACCATTCCATTGGCTACTTTGCCACCTTCTCCACTATCTTTTTAACTTTGAATCCCTGACAATAGTGCCGATCACCCACATCAGAATCACATTAATGCAACAAAATATTTCAAATGCAATCTTAGACACAACAACAATCACAGTAGATACAGATATAATCTAAATACATACTTATTAATCGACGATTATTCATTTCTGAGTCACAATTTCATTCTTATTGCCACTGTCGATAATATTACTTGCCCCGCAATATCATTCTACCCACTGAAATTGTGGAATTCTGAGCACTCGACTATTATCAGCTATTTAGTCATGCATTTAAAAATGTTGTTTGGAATTTTGTTCAACCCTATAGTTATAGTAAATAGTCTACGAATCATTCTATTTAAATAAATGCTCTTTCTCAATGTTAAAGCATGTTTAATTAAAGATTGTAGGCGTAGAATACTTTTATGGGCTACCTGTATTTTTATCACTGTGATAAACTACTTAGCAATGTGGTGTAGCAGTTGGATGTTGAATTCATAAAAGTATCTATTTTTTGTGCAATGGTCTTCGGTACGTGAGTTCATGTACTTAGTTGTTAGAATTAAGTCGTTTTCTGCGTGAATACTTTATTTGTGCAAGTATTAGGTCATTACTAAAAGACGTATAGAAATCTTCCTCACGATTCCAAATATTATGAGTTGGTATTAAAGCCTTTAGCACGAATCTCGTAATTATCCACCATTCTATATACTATATTATGTTTATCAAAGGTGAATGTTTAAATAGCACCTGTCCCATGCCACAATGCTACAGATGAAATGAGTTTTTAATAATAGAAGGCTGAGTTTTTCAATTAGTATATTGTCAATAACTTTTGGTTAACCATACAACTCCTCATAAAACTGTTATCCAAGAATCAATAATAGAATTATAAATTGTTTGAAACAAAAGCACATTAACTTTTGTTCCATTCCACAAGCCATATTACTTATCTTTGTAGGTAGAGAGTATGCAAATTGTTTTAGTTGCAGCATGCACCAACCCACCACAGCTTAATATAGCGATGACTGGGACTACGACAGGCCTATAGGCACCTACGGCATAAAATATTAGATTATTCTCTATGCAAAACCTAACCACAGCACGTTATGGTTATGATGAACTATTTTGCCTAGACTCCTTCGAATAAGTCAGCGTTGACTTGTGGTAAAGAATTATTAAAATACAACCTGCTCTAGCATATGACTTTTATATGCAGGGCATAATGAATTAGATTAATTTTAAAATTAGTTTTCAGCTCTGCTAATATTAGAATATCCTCGACCACAATTAGTTATTATTTACACAGTCTAGTACAAACGATTAATTTGGCATTGTAATGTCAGAAGCTACACTAATAGCTAAGACTTATTATATTACATCATTTCAAATGTCATTCATAAGTCTCTCATTCATGCAAATTGAATGAGAGTCGAAGGTACTCACTCAATAATACTTTGTAATAGAGAAGCCTACCTGCCTAGCTCCATTAATTACTTAATAGGCAAGTTATGCATGTTCTTCTGTTATTCAGTCAGATAATACTAAGGAGTACCTACAGCTACAACAAAAAAGTTCGCTTAAAACTAGGTAACATAGGTAGTACAGCTGGCTAACTTGTTATAACTGTAATATGCCAAGACATTTTTTGCGTAAAATTAAATCTTAGCAAATAAAATAGAATGCGTCTACGTAAGTATCTCTTTTGAAGAGTAACTTATTGTTATTTCCATTTTACATCATTAGATAAGTGGATGGGTGGAAGACTGTAGAAATGGATATCTATCAGTTTGACTAGAATATTACTGCGTAGAGTATCTGTAGCCAGGTAACTGGGATGCATTAATGAAGTAGCTACATAATATAAATGATCACATATCCTTAGTAAATAATTCTTACTTAGCATAAATAAGAAGTAATAAATAGAAGAGGAGAACAAGAGCATAATATAATATCAGAGTTAAATGAAAGCAGTGAACTGACAATGAGCATACTTACTACAATTTAGTTGTAAAAGAGAACAAAGTAAGGTAGGTAGGTAGGCTAAGGTAGGTAGGTAGGTTGGTAGTTGGTAATAATAAGTAAAGTAGGTAGGTACGTTTACTTAACAGAGCCTATCTAGAGATATAGAAATAAAAATCTGTAGACACATCAGATGATTGAGTCAAATGAATGTAAATGCACAAAGGTAAATGGAAACGAGCAAGTTGCTCCCTATCACTGCATCCATCAAAGGTACCACTTACACCATTAGCTATGTATTTTTACTTATTGTTATTACAAATCTGAATATATGTACATTAGTTAACGTAATTCCAATCAAATCCATTCAATAACATTTCGATTTATACTGACAATGAGCAGCATCCTTTCACTTTTAGTTGAGCATATTTCATTTGGATTTTTTGACTCAACGACACTTTAATTAAGGATCGGTCGCCTCAGGGCCGTTTTGTTGTCCCTCTTCTCCTGACTCTCTGGCTTTGTCTACCTAATAATCTTATGGCTACTTCTCTCTCCTCCTATACTATGCATCTTATCCCCCTCCAATCATTCATTCATACATAGATACCTACTATTTATTATGTTATGTGCATTCATAGAAACATGGCTATTAGCCATTCCTCTGTGTATTTATGTGTATCAATCCCTTTGTGTAATAAATAGATACATATGTATGGAGATATTTAGGTGGACTTTATTGTTGTCTATTACTCTGCTAACTGCTTACTACTGCACTGATCTTTGTGCACAGTCACAAAGCTAAATGTCTGGTATATTATGTGTATTGATTAGTTGCCTTAGCTCCGTTTGCATCACTATCAGTCAATCCTAATTCCCCATTACTCCGTCTGCACATCATGCTCTCTATATAGCCCAGCTAATAATCAACACATAAATATCTCTAATATCCATTGAATAATACTATCTGCTGCATGGATATAGCTAGAGGAGTCGACTGTCCAATCTAGAGCAAACACCCATGAATCATTCTGTTCAGCTACTGATTGGTACATGACATACGTAGCTCTGCACACAACAGAGATACAATACAGCAGCATTAAAGTAGTTAATAATGCTCTTTCTAACACTCTGCACATGTAAACTCCGCCAAAGATCCAGTACCTACGTCTTAGTTGGGATTCTGTGCATTAATCTCAATATTATATTATGTGCATTATGTCTATGTGTGATAGTTAATAGTTCTCTCCTTTTAATCTCTTCGGCAATATGAAATCAATTTTTCTCCTTCATTGCTACATATCTTTATAATTCCTATGTACAATGACGTGACGTGTGGTTTCAGAGATCCCTCAACCAAACACATTTAGCTCACCACAGAATTGAGCGTTAGATCTGCGAATTGAAAAAATGTGCAAGTTAAGGTAACTACTATGTATTTAACTGCGACATAGAAATTATGCAGTAGGTGGCATTGTTCTGTGGTGCATATAATATAGTGGTCACTATTGGTCACTACTAATATATCACACAACAATGAATATAGAGTGGTCATAATGTTTGTGGATAGGTGTAGGCAAAGCTAAGCGCCCATAAAACGCCTATTTTCTCTAATTACATGTAGGACAGAACTGAGCGAGTTGAATTAATACGTTTCCACTCATTCATTACCAACATCTATTTAATCTTTGTGCCCTATTGCAATCTCCATTCCATTCTGACTGGGAATTCTGCTAATTATAAGTCTCTTACCGAGGTCATCATCAAATCATTCTAACTGACTTTGTCTAAATATCAAAATGATAGACAGATTTCGCCGGATTCTTGATCGCTTCAGTGTTAATTTTACTATCATTCCTAAATAATAGCCAATTATGCATTTTCCATCATGTATCTTCACTAGCAACACAAACACAATTCGTTAATGACAGGACAATACGTGCAACGGTTGCAAAAACATCCTACGCGTCCCTACGTTTTCGAGGCCTTACTATGAAAGAGGCAAAAAAGAGGACTGTCAATTTGCTTGTTAGTGCCAGTCTGCACTAAAACATCTTTCTATCTCATCCATTACCCTTTTGTTGCCTTAATAATAAATTCCATGTGCCTATCCTTTTAATTGCTTACAAATGTTTTCAGACTTTACAAGGCAGAAACTAATAAATAGTAATGTGTATCTGACTACATAAATGAGTAGGTAGGTATATAAATGCATTACCTACTATGCATTTTATAGATACATTGTAAATAGTGTAGGTAGAAAAAAGTTGTGCCAACTCAAATAAGTCACTTGTCCACTCAAATGCATCACTGTCAGAAATGAATTCCGAGGCTTCTTACTAGTTCCCTCGTTTAATCACGAGGATGCTCCTTACGGCTTTTAATAAATTGATTCGTGAGTTTTTCAATATCTCTTGAAACTTGTAAGTTCCCTGCCTGAGCTGTTAAATATCTCATAAGTGGGCTCTGTGCAGTTGAAATGGAAATCTAAGAAAATTATATAAGTGTGAGATTATGTAATTTCATATTTTGATGTTGGAGAGAGAGAGAGAGATAGTAGATTAGATAGGTACTTTGCTTGATGTCACTTGGCCTAATGCTACATCTTATTGGATTATGTAGGTAAGCAAGTTCCGATTACTCACTGTGCGAGTGCCTAATTTTCGTGCAATTTAATTCGTAACTTGATGCTAGAAAGATTTTTGATAGAAGATCTTGCTGACGCATGAGACAGGAGATATATTAATGTGCTGCATGCAAAAATTTGCCAGTCTTCACCATAGAATGAATAAATCAGAGTTACTAGTGAACAGATAAACTACTATCTAGAGTTACACAGTTAGCAATTGATGTACGCAACTCAAACTGCCTATTAGATAATATTCAAGTTTCTTGTTCGAGGATGAATACTTTCGAATTGTTGGTGGTGAGGAGAGTCGTTTTTTAAATTCCTAAAATGTTTTCTTCCACGAAACTCATATTTCTGCCAATCTTCAGAATCTAATTCTCAATAATATAATAGGGGCATACATTCAGTAGAGATTTGCATGTGAGTAACGACATATCTGTACATAGATAGGAATAAGGCAGAGCGTGGGTTGTTAGGTAGATTAGTTAGTAGTCAATAATAATAAGCCATCTCATATCAATTCCTTGTCTACCATGCATGTAGGCTCTTGGAAATTAATCCAATAAACTTTGCCTAGGTAATACAATTTTTACCTACTCATTCATAAAGCATGCAGAATAGTTGAAGAATTCAAGCGCAACTCTCAACTATTTAATTATGTCTTATTAGGTACGTTATTCCTTACTAAATTGCATCCCACATGTTTTCAACAGACTGCGTGATATTTCTCCTTCATTTACCTTCATATTAAAATGCACAATCAATAGAAAGGAAGCTAGGATGGAGTACATATCATACGATGCCATGTTTTCAAATTCTACCCTATCAACTCATTAATAATTATGCATGTAAACGTTAGAACTACACTTCTGCCACTATTTTTGCTACCTCTGTTTCTTTATTTTGCAACAAAGTTCTGCTATATGGATTACTAGATATATATTCACTAGAAAATAAGTCCACTAATTGCATTTCTTGACAGAGAGGGGAATGAAATCGTCGGTTGTAACAAATTCTCTATAAATGTGTACTTTTTCGTCCCAGAGCTTAAATTGTAGTACTTTGGCCAATGGAATGACATTATGAGTACGACATGATGCAATCCAACTAAGGGGTGCTTATAATTTATATTCAGGTGAATCATCATTTATTCAACATGTCAAAAAGAGAGTAGAATCCATTCTAGATAGATATTGATTCTCAATAATATTGCTAAATCCCACAAAAATTAAATATGTAAATACATTAAAGCTGAAGAATAAGTATAAGTGCACTGAATATTGAACTAATGAATGCGTAATATGAGCTCTGTCATCTAAGATGCTTTTCAATCTAAATAAATATTATTATCTATAGCTAATTATATAGGGGCAATACGAGCTTATTGCTCTTCTAAATTATACTTTTTTCATCCTCCTATATGCATAATTAGCGAATATATAATATTGATCCATTTATGTATTTATTATTCCTTTACCTCAGATTTAAGCATGCAATGCATTTTGTACATTTGTTCTCTGGCTCACTCTTACTCAAATTACCCAACGATAAGAAAGAAGCAATAGTCGACAAGTTATAGACATGCTAGAATAGAACTAGAAGTAGAAAGAAATGAAGTGCTGTTGATAAATCATGAATAAAGGAAAAAGCTAGTCGCAATAATTCAGCTACACTCCAATATTGCCCCAACTGGGCTGAAATGCATTGTGGATACACGCACTAACATTGTAACATCAACTAGAAATAGTATTTTCTTTTTCTACACTTACGTGGCGTACTACATCCATTTGCGAACTATAATTTAAGATAAATGGAAAGAAACACTTAACATGCATTACAGTAAACGTCTATAAATACGTTACCCTTTGAAAGGGTATTGACGGCGAAAAATGGGAATACAGAGTTCTTAAAATACTTTGGTAACACTTTTATTGATTGCCCCTTTAAATAATAATTAAGGTTATCCAATGCTAAATGCTAATTGCCATTTGGCAAGTGAACTTTTGGCAAAGTCAGTGCATTTGCCACAATCGAGAAATAATAATTTAGTAATTATAGTTCATGTGCTCCCATTTTGAGGAATTTACATTTATAAACTATAGAGCCACTAATTATGCATTAATAATTACTTAATGACTCAGTTTTTCTACATAGTTGTATCCTATCCTTGTTATTATAGATAAGAGCTAAAGTAGCGATGTATCTTCTCAGTAGTTCTGAGTCAAGGGGCCAAAAGAACTCTACTATAAACGGCCTCATTTACTCAGGTTTCTAGAATAACTAGTTGGATGCTCCGAATGCACGAATACTAACATATTTTTTGTCTCCTTTAAAATATGCTCATCAAAGTGTCTCTCTGAAAAGAATCATGATGTTATTTTAAATGTTTTATCTGAGAATTTATGTATTAACGAGAGTAAAATAAATCTGTAGTCGAATTGCGATTAGGATCAACATGGTAAAAGATTGAAGTTGCGAAGACAAGTTAAAATATGTCAATTTGTGAGTTACGGAAAGCTGTGGTTGCATCGTGTCGAAGTGTCTAGACTCTCCTCGAAACAGAGCACCATAAATGTTTGGCGTAATGATTAGTTATTGTTATTATTGAGAAAATTGAATTGGGGAGAGTGGAGGAGAGTTATTATGGGTAGATGGAAACGGGAAGGGAGGATGGGAAATAAATAAGATGAATGATAAGCTACGTCACATTATTTGTAGCATGTCCGTGTCGAATGTCCAGTCAAGAAGATAGTCAGCACATGGCCATTATTCAATTTCAATTTCATGTGTATATTAGTGAATTAAGGAGGAGGGTGAGCTAATCGTTTAGCATATAACTTGTCTTTTAATAGTCAGTAGGTACAAATGAAATATTGAGTTTGGCCTGAGAGTGCAATCCAACAGTTTCATAAGTTGAGTGCCACATTGTGGAGATTATGCCATCGTATCGTCTACTAGCCTTGTCACATGTGTATGTGTGCTTTTTTGATACATTTCCTTTTCGACTTGATGTGAGATTTGAGAAATGAGAGTGGGCATTTTGGTAGTATATTATTTTTGTGTGTTGCAGTGGAGCAAAGTGCAGAGCACGCGACAAGACACGAGTACGCGAGTGCTGAATTAGATCTGACTAGCAAATAGTGCACTAAATAACTAAATGTGCTTTTGGTATTCATATGCATACTCACTCACTATATTAGCGTAGCATAAGACACAAATGTGTAGTATAGGAGGGAGTTTTGCATTTTTGAGCTAAGTTATAATATCGCAAGAGTGCAAAACAGAAAATCTGATCACTTGCGATTAGATTAAGAGAAAGTTCAAAGAAGCGTGCTATGCATTATTTATGTCACTTTAGTTTTGTACTTTAGTCAAGAGAGTTAGAGTGTTATGGGGATCTATAGAAGGATATGCTCTGTATAGGAGGAAAAGAGCGAGCAAATCAACTCTAAAAGTTAAGTTCACTCCCTCCCAATCAGACAACCGAAATGAATGATTACTCACAACGAATTATGTATGTATTTCAGATGAAACTCCCAGTTACTTACAGTTGTCAAGTAACTCTATCTGCATACGTACGTATGTATGTAATGTAGTCGGCCATGTAGAGTAGACTCTATGAAATATAAATGCTCAATCGTTTTACGACACCGTTCGTTGTGGCAGAGAAACGTATGGCTAATCGTAACAGCTCACAAGATCAGAAAAGGCGCACAAAATGCATTATTACATGCGTTGGAAGTCCAAATCCATACAACTCATTTCAGGCGAGACAAAAAAGACAGATAACAAAGCTACTAAAGACACATACGACATTTTACTTGTAGCTAGTCAGTCACTCCAACTATTTATTATGCACCACTCTTGCTCTATCATCTCTTGACTACTCTTATACTCGTACTACCTACGGAGCTCTAGGTGAGTCAATTTAAATCGAGAGAGCAGACTATTGGCAGACTCACAAACCAAGCCAGACAAATTGTTTCTATCTCTATCTTCCACAAACTATTTATTTGCTATAAAGCGAATGTTAAAAAGTAATTGCAGTAATAATTATGTGCATATAAAACAATTAGGTACACATAGATGACTGTTACTGCCCTAAACTAATCCACTAGACCATTGTAAATGTGGATTTGTACATAGATACTTAATATGGACGATGCAAACTACTACAGACGAGATCCTTTACTAAGTCGTTACAGTCAGATATGCAATTGAATTCAAATCCAAAGTAGGCAGGTGTGCAATATTAGTCTTCTACCTAAGTTATCCTTGCAAACTTGTGAATGGTCTCGAGTCTCGACCACCAGACTGGACTTGGCTATTCAGAATGCATAATATTCAGCCTACTACATACTTATCTAGTACCTACTACTTTACTACTACACTCATCTGTATACATACAGATACATTTAAATATTATTTGCAATTTTGTTGGACCATTGACTATTGAGAGAGAAAAGAATAACAGTCGAAAGTACACTCGTCTGGGCAGACTTGTGTAGTATTATCGTCAATCAATGATATGGATGTTAAGTTGACCTGCATGGAAACTCTAATGACTTGAATTTGTGAATGGGCAGCCAAAGTAATAGTCACCTTTTTATGTAGCAGTGCATTAATTTTCCCATTCGAGGTGTAAATAGGCAAATCCTTTTAAACATATTATACAAGTTTAACTTACAATCCAATGTAATGCATCATTCTGTACACATTTATTGTTTGCAATTCTATATTATGCTTACAACGATTTATGGGTAATTAAGTGTTACTAATTGCATGCAAATTATATGTAATTTTATGCATTTATTACGTTTTGCAGTGACATGCAACTATTTAACTCATCTTTGGCATTTCATTTTTACAGTTCAATAGGTAATAATAATAATGCCCTTCTGCTGATAGATGTGTCACTAGAACCTTTACTACATATTCTCCTTTGCTCTTACCTGAAACACTACCTTCAGCTACGGCTTAAAATCAGATGCTGTAATTTATTTAATTTATTTACTACATAGTGACCATTGCGATACTCGTAGGCACTAATGCATAATTCTTATTTATTGCTAATGTCTTACCTAAGGTTCATAGTATTTAAAATCGTTCAAAATTATGCACGGAATATCATGCACTACTCCACTTCGTAAATTTGAAGCGAAGATTTGCATGTATGACACCATTATGACTCCAAAATTTCAATAACTATCTAAATAATTTAAGACAACTATTATTTAGGAGCAAGGTAATTAATCTACAAATTGTCCTCATAAGATATTTTTCAAATCTCTGTTGAGGAATTTCATTCGCTTTGAATGAAATTAACTCTCAACGCAAACTACTTAAATAAATAGTCTGAACATGGAATAAGCCAATAAATTCTGAGAATTACAGTTATGTTAAAAAATTGTTACTTCTGTAGAATTGGTGGCATAGTATTTGTTATAAATAATGGGGCATTTAATTTATTTTGAAAGTGCGGATTTGGAGTAGGTTATGTAAAAGTTCGTCTTGAATTGTGTATAGAAAAATATGTAGATAATCGTCTTTTATCATTTTCGCATATCTGACTGGTGAGTGACTATGAATAGCTTAGCGAGAATGTTATTGCATCAAGTTATTGGAGTGCAGAAACAGAGAGAAGCGTGCTATAAAACTTCAGAAATTTCCTACGTGATAATATTTGTTAATGTGAAAGAATATTTGCAAAGTGACATTACAAAGGGAGGCAAGTGTGCGATGTGAGTGAGTCTTGCGATTGAAAAGAGCACTAAATCCATTTACTTTGATCTGCCTACATAATAAGCAATGCATGTGGAGATTCTAATACAGTTAAATTAATACAATAGTAAGTCAATGGGTTGTATTTTACATAATATATTGTGTGCTTTTGTATTCATTTGGATTTGTGCTCCTAGTATTGTGCGTATTTTGTGAATGGACTATGAATCTGCAGTCAGTAAGTACGCTGAACTATTCCCTACACAAAAAATAGTAGCTACACAGAGCACGTTTACCTACTCTTACTCTTGTACTACTGACAGAGAGCAGTAATAGTTGTATTGTGGTGTATAGCCAGTAATAGTAATCATAATATTGAGAAATTAGGATTGTTACATCAACAGGTTCACTTATTCAACGAATAATTTATAATGGTGGGTAATGGTTAAAGTTTGAGTGCGTATAGGTACTTGTATCTATCTGTCTCTGTGCTGATAGATATTATTATTATTAAGTATATTTGGGCTTTAGTTACGTTTTACTATAGGCAAAAATAAGACAGCATCCCTACATTTGCATTCTTTCACTGTAATATCTTTATCTAATTGTATGGTAAGTGAAGTAGTTAATCAAATGCGAAACAATACCAAATCCCTTAGCCTCGCCACATTTATTTCTGCTTTTTCATTGTCTTTCCATTAATTTCACATCAACACTACAACTTAAACAAAACCACAATTCATTTTATTTTGTCATAAATATTATCAACAAAGGATCTACTAGCACTTTTGCATACAATTTACAAACCTATAAATTATTATCTATTTACAAAAGGCTGAGAAGCCAACATAAAAGTCAGTCAGAGAGAAACAAATTGAGAATAAATATGTACGTTGACCCTGAAATGAATATTAAATATTCTAGAGACATTTCTGGCCCACCCACTATCACGAAACAAAACGCGCATGACAATAATGACAAATACTATCATGGCAGAGAAATAATTATTCTTTATTTTCACTATTGCAAAGGTCAATCATTAATTATCTCTGTATATTTCTGTTTCCAAGAAAATCTTTCATGGTGACTTGACTAGTAGTATATCCGTGGATAATCCCTTTGCCTATATTAGACAGAGCATTGACAATCCCAAAATTTTTCCTTGTCCTTACGCTTTCATGATTATTAAATGTCCTCCCCGTATCCTCCATAAGAATATAGTGTTAACCTGCCTCCCTTTCCAATTCCAAAACCTTTTTAATTTTTACAGTTTTACAGTTTTGTGTATTGCATTGTTGTGCTAAGTGACAACGCAGGATTATCATCAATATTTTTACACTGAGCAAATTACGTGGAGACAATGGTAGAAAATAATATGTCAGCCAGCGCATTAGAGGCGACATAATTATATAATCTAAATAAATACCTTCTCATCGGTACTGTAACTAGTGTAGTGGAAGTAGGCAATAATATGAGACTAGTAGATGACACATCGTAATCACGTTACACTCTAACAAAAGACGCCATTTGAACTGCTCTTTGTTCATTCCTAATTATTGTTGTTTTTTGTGTGCGTATTGCGTGCTGGCTTGTCACTAAGTCTTTAATCCATTCCGTGCATTATAATATGAGCTGGAACAAGAGCCGTGTAAATCCCTTAGCTAAACAATGAACTGCAACGGAGCATTTCTTTAATATTCTAGCATCTGTGCCGTACCTATTCATTTTCTTCATCAGAAACCCTACCGACACAGACTTGTATCATTATTTATATTTCTTTATAAACTGAAGTAAGGCACTAGATTCTACAGTTTTGACATTATAAAGAATTGAGACGCCCACGTGTACGTGTTTGATATATTAATTATTAATTTTGTGTAAATACTTAACCGCAAACACTTTCTTTGACAATGTACAGACATTATTATAAATTTGATATGCTGTAACAGTAAATATGTTAAACCCCAAAAGACAATTACAACTACATAGTTATATCTTATATAATGTGAATGTGTGCAAAGTGAGTGGCTTGGATATAGAGCGCTCATTAGTATTTCAACGTCTCTGTCCAATATTATAGGGTAGGTAGTATGTTCATGAAAAGCATAGCAAACATGTTCACATCTTTATCTTGCTTCAATTTTCTACCTCTGTAATGTAATCTAGAGTGCTATTGGTGACTAATGTCATTTTGCCATAACCTATCTACTTTATCTTTCAAATGAAGCAGTACTAATCGATGTCTATTCATATTTATATGCACATGTGTATTACATTTATCATTGGACAGGTTTTGTTTAATTCGTCATTTAATATACCAATACCTACTAGTAGATGCGAGAGTTATATCTATTTACAATGAATAAATGACGTCGACTGGGCGTCAATTCACAATTCAGTCACAGTAATTATCCCAATCTAGTTGTGTATCGAGAGGTACTCGAGCATTTGGGACTCGCACTC
This sequence comes from Tomocerus nigrus, assembly GCA_019776505.1. Taxonomy (NCBI): domain Eukaryota; kingdom Metazoa; phylum Arthropoda; class Collembola; order Entomobryomorpha; family Tomoceridae; genus Tomocerus; species Tomocerus nigrus. The sequence continues at coordinate 22,168 of JABASI010000423.1, read as the reverse complement.
AATTCATCTACTCTACTTCTCTCGATTAGGAACAAATTTGACGTATTTATTTTGGTTTTTTACCAATGCACCTCATTCCCAAACTACGAAACAAAATTTTGCGTAACTGACTTCACTGATAGACCATTTAGAGAAAAGGCGGCATATCTGTATACAATTTCTCAATTTTATAAAGTCATGAGAACCTTTCTTGTCGTATTTATTTATATTCTTTTATGTCAATCTCATCGGTTGGTAAATATAAACACTGCAAAATCTACGACTGCATAATAGATTTTGCCCACTTGTATAAATTATTTTTCATATGGCTCAATCCAGCTCATGCTCGGATGATGAATGATGTTTTCATTTCATATCCATTCCTACCAAATTATGGTCCTTTATAATTGTACACGAGATGAATTGTTAGACTTTTTAACATTGTCTACAAAAAATAAAAGTTCCTGCTTGTTTTTCATAAATCGTTAAATGAGAAAATAAATTGCACAAAACTACAATGTGCTTCATTGTGTCATATGAAAGAAATGAAGGGAAATTGGTTTGTATATCCGTTCTCTGTTATGATGCTAAGAATGTGGTAGCAATTTAGGGAATGACATGTATGTATACATGTCTTGGAATTTTTAACAATGCTTTTGTGCAAAATGTAGACATAATAGTAATAAATAAGGGAGGAAAGTAAGTGCCTACGAGTTGCATTTAACTGATATGTGTTTGGGCTGAGTAGAATATAAGTTAGTGGATCAGTTTATTAGTTTAGGTAAATAAGTTTGACGATCCTGTGTGTGTCTAATATAATAATATGTATCATTGTGAATAAATGTGAGATCGGAGATGAGAGATGATAGTGAAGAGTAATAGATACGTAGATGGCATATAGTGGGACATAATAATAATAAAGGGAGCATATAGGAGAGGACAGGACACGATGTGTTCGCAAGATACGACTATCACTTTCGTTTGTCTGTAAGTTAATTATGTGACATCATCCAGTTGTACATAGTTGATCTACATATGTCGTAAAAACGAAAGCAGCGAATAAATGGGAATGTGAATGATAGTCGTCGTTGTAATGTAACGTTGCCTTTGCCTCATCTTAGCGCTGGCTGCTTGATGTCAAGGCTACAGAGTAATCTCAAAGTTTCTCCGTCTACTCCCTAAGTTCTAATGACCTACTATGATAGATTTACATAGGATCAGCGAAGAGGTAGGTAGGTAGGAGGTAGCTCAAATAAACTGCATCAACAACATTTAAGTACGCAGCCAGGCACTCACTCACATTACAAACAATAAGTACTCAAAACAAACAATAGCTCCGTTTTTCAGCAACACAATTACCATATAGCGAATTCTAAATATTATCGCTGATTGTGAGTGGGCCATGCAGCAAGCTATCTCTGCCATTATCTGTGGTAATTGCACGCGAGAGATCTCCCTAGTTCTTCTGCGCTACCGACAAGTGTAAATACAACGTCAGTCGTTGTCGTTGCCGAGCAGCAGCGGTCCTATGAATTCAATCATCATCGTCGCTCTAATATTATTATTATCTATACAAACATGTATGAATGAAAGTATTACGTCCTGCCTGCACTAGCGCACTTATTGTTAGTACACACGGCGGCAACGACATTGAAGGCATCGTAGTAATTGTTTCACTTGCTTTAGACTTGAAGCAATTAGAGTTGGTAATTGTAATAGGTAATAAATGCAACGACTAGTACTAGTTGACTTTGGTTCACTCAGTCAGACCTTTACGCTAACATTTACATATTTGCCTACATTAAATGTGTGTCCCTCCTCTGCCTTCCCTCCAAATATTATGTGCTCTCAATCTGCTCCTTGCGTTTTAAAATCATCAGCCCTCGTCGTCGTTTTCATGCCGCTTTTTTCCTTATCCAAATCCTTAATGATCTCCAATTATTTTTTATATTTTGACCGTAATTGACAGAGTTATATGCTTCTGTGACTACATAATTGCTTAGGTACTCAAAATCAATACACTCAATTTCAACTATAATCACTTTAGATTATTATCCCAATTTTTTTTTATTCTGAATTCCAGCAAATGGATTATTAGCGGCTACGGCAGGCAGTCAATACAGAGGCAAGTTCATTGGGCGACTGACCCAGCGAAAACATGGCGTCAGCGGAGAAGTCTACGCCGTAGATGCCCGCACTTTACACATTCGTCATTTTACATACGATGGACTCGGACCAGGTATTTTCTTTTACCACAACTTCTCATCTCTCTTTTGCGTCTCAACTCAACGCCTATTTCTATTTATAAAAATGCTATAGACGTTCGACTACGACGTCCTTCACATTTATCAACAATAATAATTGGGATAGATTTTCTTATAAATTGAAGAAAACTTCTACACATGAATAGCAGCCTTTCTTCTCACAATTATTTATATTGGCTTTTCTGTGTTTTCTTTACGATTCCACTACCATTATGCTCTTTCATAAACTGATTCTATAAAAGCAAATCTAGGTATGTCTAAAATGTATACATTCGTGAAAGCAAATGAGAATTTACAGGGTATTTCTATTTTTCAACCACAAAATACTATGAAATGGAATCACAATGAGAGGAGCAGGAGTTTAAAAATTATGCATGGTTGAAGCATGCAAATTGTTTCTTGTGTATCTGTAGGCCAGTATAGTAACGAGTTACTGCTGAGAATTTTGAGGATTTTAGTAAAATTATAAGGGAGCTAAAGGGCACCTTGTAGTTGAAGAAATATTAAACAGCGGAATTCTCTTATTCTTGTTTAAGTAGTTTCTCGAGTAGGCTGGAATGCATCTTAAGATGAGGGAAACTTTTAAAGGAAATTGCGTTTAATTATACGAGTAAAAAGTTTAGGGTTGTCATTGAAAGTGAATTCCCCGAACTTTTCTAGATGCCTTCTTTTGGACTGGATTCAATCCGGAGGGACCAAATCCTAATGGAATCATTGTTCCTGATGAAAGGGGAACGTAAGTCTGAAAGGAGAAACTCTAATGAAATTATTGATTAAGATGAGTTAATTGCTTCATCTGATCCTTAATACTTCCTCTCTTGATTGATGTTATAGGAAGGAAGTTTTGAAGGGATACAATGGACAAGATATCACCATTTCACTTCCAGATGGTCTGACATTAAGAGATATCAAGTGGTTTGGTGTCTGGTGCAGAGCCTACGAGGTACCTACTCCAATTTTCATTCTCACGATACCATTTCCTATTCTCTAGCTCCGTTATGTACTTTTTGTCGTTTTTTATATCTCACGCCGTGCTCCGACGCTCATTTTCACTCCTAACTACATAGTGCATGCAAAGATGTTGTCTGGTTCGATATCTGATGCCAAATGGATTGCTAATTTACCATTTCAACTGATCTGAACATAATAGATCTCTCTGCAGAATTACATAATGCTATTTAATGTAATGCTATCATTGTGGGAAAGAGCTATTACTCTGTTCTCAATTCTTGTAGAATTTTTTATTGATCACACTCCATTGATAAGGTATACGGGTAGAAGCTTATGGCACACACATGAGTGAAAACTGTTACGAATAGCTTAGGCTTTAAATAATTATAATCACTAGCTGAAATGAAATATTTCTTTGATAGTTTTTCCCACATGTGAAGCAATAATTAGTTGATATTTAATGAAACATTAGCCTTATCATCACGAACAGAAGAGTGCGTGACACGGAGTAGCTACTGCTTTCAATTTAATATCAATGAGTAGCTAGATATTACGTAATGTTGATTAACTGGATATCGTGCAAATAAACTATAATTGCTTGTCGCCTGCTCCAAAATCAATTTCATGCCCATACGTTTACGCATTTAGGCGGGCAGTTAATAACTATTTATGACATTTATTTTATGAGTATTTGTTTTAGGCCCCCATAACGTCATTTTTACAGCAAGGCCTGAAGGAATTCTTTTAATTTGTTTGCATTAAACCACCTCATAAAACTGTCATATTCACTAGAGCGTGCATCTCGTCTGTGAAGAGTTTTTAATTAGAATTCTGAATATGAAAATAGTGGAGGAGGCTAAAGTGGGATAGAGAGAGAGAGAGATTCTATTTATAGGATCCTGTCTCCCCATGTCCTCCATTTGAATATTGTTTTTCCCTAATCTGCGCTTGAGATTAATCTGTCAACGCTAACCTGTTTTGAACGTCTCCGTTTGTAGGTAAACTTTGCCGACATTTTCATCCCTGCTAATCTGGATTTTCCACAACCCCATGTGATCGGATCCTTGATTGGGAACCAGTATGGAGTTTCCTCCGGCCCTATTGTAGTCGTTGATGCCCAAACAATCCTAGTCCCTGATTTCACTTACGATGGTCAAGCACCAGGTAAAGGAAATTCTTTTGCTATTCAATTAAGTTTTTGTCTCTTGCTAGCTAATTAATTAAGATTCTTTCTTCTCGCTAATTAATCATGATCGTGAGCCATATCTCACGTATCCCTAGTAGCGATCATGTAATTTTCGTAATGGAGTAGGAATGGCCAGTTATGTGGAATGACACGAGGCATTAAAAGTTTCTACATGAAGATGAAAGAAGTAAAAAAAAAGTGTGGATGAAGCCATGAACACGCAATGCAAAGATTTAGTATTAAAGGTCGCAATTTGGTCAAATATCCAAGGATCAATAATGCAGGTCTTGTGGACAGAAAGGCATTGTATTTATTTATTTGCATGGCAGTTGGGAGTTTGTTGAGAAGCGTAAGTAAGTAACGGGGACTGTTGAAAATTAGAAAAAAGGACGAAAGGTGCAAAGCCTCAAGTTTTTTCTCGAGACGAGGCGTAATTAGATATAAAGTTAAAGTTCGTGTCAGCTTCGTCTCCCGCAAGGAAATCAATCGAAAATTGTCCGGATTGTATTTACAAGAAATGCTGTAGATGTGTGTAATGTTCCCCTGCGGAGTTAACGAGAAGTTTTGTATCGTTTATTGTTGGCTTCACGGGCATTCTATTTCATTTAGACCTGCATTTCTGGGTTGGACGCGGAAAGCCGGGACCCGACGGGATCCGCGTGCATGATGAGACCGGCGGAGACGCCCCGTTGGTTAAAGCTGACAAAAAGACGATGGTTCTTAGCCTCCCTGGTGACATAACAATCTTTGATATTGATTATTTTGGAGTTTGGTGTCGATTGTACGGTATAGATTTTGGACATGTTCGAGTTCCTTTGAATCTGAACGTTCCTCCGTCTCTCAGGATGCTCGGAGTTACGCCACAGGTAAGAAATATTCCTCACTCACATTCATTCCTAAATTAATTCAGATCAAACCAGTCTAGTGCCATCATACGATTCATACGTAGATCTTAGAGAGTAGTGCACTCATCCATACTTACCTTACTTTACTTTTATTACGTGTTCGCGTACACTTATCCTCCTTCTCTAATTGCCGAAGACGTCATTAATTCCCATTACCTTATTATGTTTCATTTCATTAAAAGTCAATTCTTTGGAAAGTGCTCTGTCCCATCCATTCATTAGGGATCTATGTACCTGAGACTCTGTTACGTAACCAAGAATCTCTTACACATATAATTCTGTTATAATTATAATTAATGGCATGCGATTCTTTCTAGATTAATGTACAGACAGAGAAACTGTGTTTATCGAGCTTGTTCCAGAATTGTAGAAACAATAGCTCAGGTCGCCCAACACAATTTCCCTTCCTTTTTATTAGCACAAGGCAGTATCTGTATCAATCTAGAGGAAGAACACGTGATTTTATACCTTTTTTTATTCCTTGTCGATACTACTCCACTAAACTTTAAGTAGTGCAATTTATTTTACACTGCAGTCTACTAAATAATAGCTACCTAGACGTCCTATCTAAGTAATTGTATATAGGCACTACCTAACTAAGCTCACATAATGTTACACTTTTCAGAAACTTCCTTTTTTTCCTATTGCACGCACACAGTAGACGTAGAGCTTACATTTATATCCTCTCTTTCCTTCCGCTTTCTTTTCAAAAAAAACTCTCTTTAATGTTTTAACATCTTCTGTCATTTGTTCATATAATTCCCACCTGTGCACCTAGATTTAGGGTAGAAATTGATTTCGTTAGCCAAGTGGACACCTAGGAAGCTCTGTAAACTGAATTAAATTAATGAACCTCACTCTCTGAAGAGTGTCTCAAGATGCTACTATTAATTCCACGTTCTTAAGCACTCTTTCCTCCTTCTACAAAGGTAGCCCGTAAAAACACACTAGCAACGACTATGCACTATAATAGTATTCTAGAGAATACTACTACATAGACACATAGTAGATGAACACCCACATTGTGCTCGAGAATTCAAGAGTACAATTCTAAATAAGACTTGATTATCTTCCCGCAGACTGCTAAGGCATAATTGTAGCCCATGCAGACTTGGGACTCTCAACGAAAATGTTCTTTCTTAGCGCAGCTATTTTTAGTTTACAGTTATTACAGGATTAATTCAGAGTGTGTACCTGTAGAAATTAAGAGATGTCATTCGGGGGGACTGTTACTTTTTATTCTGTGTATAGTGTAGGAGGCAGGGATGTATTTATTTGTGTATATCTGTATATGTATGCAATGCATCAGTAGTTAGTGAGGAGGAGGAGGAGAGTATTTGTTGAAAACATCTCATCAACTTGAATTCGTACTTGATCTGTCTTCTGTCTCTATTTGTAGTTGGCTGTACACGCTCCTGCTTTCCCTCAAATTAAACAAATTGCGCCTGTACAATATGTACAAGAAAGTCCCCAGGTGGTCCTTAATACCCTAGCCACTCAGCCTGAGTACATCCACCAGACGCAGGCCATCGCTCAAGAGATTCCTCAGCAGCAATACTACCACTACGTGGATAGCCCAGGAAAAGCCACCATCGACATCACCGGCTCCACCAACACGGTCTACAACCACCGCACCGTAAACAACCAGGCCCCGGTGGCCAGCTACCAAGTCCAAGCCCCGCTCCAGCAAGAACTCGTCTACAGCACGCCGTTGACCGCCGCCTCCAGTCCAATCAATGCTCAACCCCTCACCTACCAAACCACATTGGGCTCCAATGGATACAGCAGCTACACCATCCGCACCAGCAAAGGCAGCTCCACCGCCTTGTCCCTCTACTAAATTAAATAAAAAAGCCATTTCTGCCATCCCTTCTTCTCCTGTCCATACACTCGACACTAATACTTACAATCTTCTCTTTTTTTATTAGCTATCTTGTCTCTGGTGGCTACCTTATTTATCTGTACAGAACATTTGTAATTTAATACTAGCCGTAATGGCCCACTGATTTTATTTTCAATATAAAACCTTCATTTCCCTATTAGACCGTGTTTTGTGTAGCTAGTAAGGCTTTTTTCACAATCATGAGCGTAGGTACTAGATGTACATCTTCATTTATTACACCAACAACCTTCAACTTGTCGTTTGTCGATTGAAGACCATTCGAAATAATTAGTAGCATTTTTCAAATTGGACTAATTAGAAATTTTAGATGGAAAGAGATTTGAAATTTAATTTTTTATGATGCTGTATTGACGAGTGACGAGTTATGTTCCTACTTAATTTTTGCATAATATTATCTACCAAGTACAGCACACTGCAAAAATACAATATTGTACTGCAGAGCTGAATAATTTCTATGTATGTAGTGTACATGTACTATAATATTGTCTTGAGTTTGTCATTTACTATAATAATATATACTTAGATACTTCATTGTCCATGTACTTGACAATAACTGATATTATTTTTGTAATTTTATGCATGTATTTTTATAAAAAAAAGATTTAGCAATGGGCTACTTTGATGGAACATAACTTATAGTGATTTAGTATCTACGTTAATTAATGTACAATTGGTCGTGTTTAATTGGTGCTTTTTGTAAGAGTCTATGTAAATTATCTCGAAGACGTTTCTGAGAAGTGTAATTCTTATTTTAATCTTTACTGTAATTGGACACGGGTATATTGGTTATAATTCATCGCTTAAGTTTCTTTCATGTGAAACCTATTGTACAAATGATGTTATACAGCAGAATTTTATTTATCGACTATGATGTTTATATTAGATGTGTTATTATAATGCAATGAATTGGGATAGCCTTATTTTTCTATAAGTACTTTAAGTACATAATATATGAAGGTGTGACGATGCCTTCTTTTGATTTGGTACTATGTACCTTGCTGCTTCCTGTCAAGTTGGGTTTTCTTTTCTAAAACTTTTGACGGATGCGAACTGCGGATGATACAATTTAGAACTTACATTAAATGTAATTATACCATTTAAATCTGAAACAGCTTTCTTGCTTTATTTCTTTTTTATTTTCATATGAAGTGATATCATTCCTACGCATTGCCACCCATATATAAGTTCATAATAAACCTTCATCTTTCTTTTCAGTTCAGATTTTACTGCTTGTAAGATAATAATTGAGGTCATTTGCAGTTTCCGGGATTTTACTGTGACGTTGGGGCATTTTAGGTACCATTTGAAAGTTTACAGGTCCGCGACATCAATTTAAAATATCCTCCGAAAAGATATTTCTTTGTCAGAAATCTCGTTTTGGTTGTCTTTCGTAAATAATGTTTATGTTTAATAGTCCTTAAAATAACAGGTTAATAAAACCACAAAGGCCCACTCTTGAATTATTTTATGCCTTTCCATGAATATCTCGTGTGCAGTCAAAGTTGAGACATTTTATGGGATGGCGTCGAGGAGAAAACACATACACAAATGAAACTCATGATTTTATTGGAACTATTGTTTTAGTATCAGTCGTCTACAGCAATAGCAATCGTATATTAAGCCATGTGCAATAACATTTAGTGTAACCAACCCAAATTCTCCTCTCCACGAACTACCAATCTCCAACTAGGCATCGTAAACATGAAGAAATTAATGCAATGCACGCGACATTAACCATTTATTTGAGATTTATTACCGCACTCTAATTAGTAGCATCACAATCATAAAACCGCCAGGGCTCTGACAGCCTCCGTCTTAATTCTTCGAACGAATACAAACTCATATCTATATTTCCTATGTGTTCCCATTCAAAGGCTTTGAATGATCTTTGAACGAATGTTGCTCACGGATATAATTGGAAGTTGAAAGTATAGCTGCGTATTATGTCTAGAGAAAAGAGGATATTATTCTTCGTCAAACAACACGTGATTTTCCTCTATAGCAGAATATGCAAATAATTTGACAAGCCATTAATCATAATATCATATTTCTCAAAGAGGCATTTATTTCGTCCGCAGCAAATTGCACTTTCGTAGAAATGGGCATAGAAGTGCGTAGGAAGAAAACCCATTTCTACATTTCAGCAAACAATGCGACTGCAATTTATTTAAAATTGCATCATTTTCTTATTTATTACATGTACTCTTAGGATTACGGTGATTTATTGTTATTATAGAGGACAGGGCTAACAGTCATGCTTAAAGGGGTTCCCTATAAACACTAATCCTCCAAAAACGATCAACCAGAAAGTAGGTAAACAGTCAGCACATCAACGGCAGGAAAGGAACATCACAACTTACTGACTACCATCCCACCACTTGAATATCATGAGAAATATTTTACTTAACTGAGCATAACAATTTTTTTGTCGAAGAATCAAATGCCTTTGTTATACATTCCCTCAATTTATAAACTTGAACGTAGGGAGTTCAGGAATTTCTTACACGTAACTTTGCAGCAATTCCCTGCTGCACAATGCCAAAATTATCATGTCAGCCGAGACGCTACTTTCCACTCCTCACAACTTTTCTTCCTCCCCATCAAATCACGAATGTTTCACTTCAACTAAACTAGTTAGGTAGGCGAGTAAAACGCCCAGACGCAAAACGGGTCGCAGCCAAAGTAGAAAATGGAAAAAATGTGTACTATTTTATCATACGCAACTTTTCGACTGATTTAAATATTGCTTCCGTCTCAAATCTGGAGCAGTGAACTAATTCAACCAACAATGGTCAGATATGCGAAACATAAAAACATTATTCCCCTTTGGCATTCTTTTAAGAAAGTTTCACAAACTTTAAAATTATAAATAGTTAGTTATTTATGATTTAAAGTGTCATTTTCCTAAAATAGATAAAGCAGATATCCTAACTGCGAATTAAAATAAATACAACGAATGTTTCCGATAAAGAAACTAAATTTTCTAAAATAGGTGCTCCAATAAATACTTTTGAATCTGCTCATCTGAGGAATTACAAAATTAATTAGCAAGTAAATGATATTTATGGAAAATAAATTATTGTATTTATTTATGCTTTCTTTCCTATATACTGCAGGATGCAGTTATTTGGCATTACAAACCCAATACTGGTTACTTTCAAGTTTTTAAAACGAATGTTTATTACGGCCTTTAGTTTACCAGCTTTAAAAGGGAATTAACTGGAAATTGGAGGAATGCAATTTTTTGCACTCCATGACACTTTTCCCGCTTATACTAGGATTTCTTTCTTTTATAACTTTCGGAATTTATATCATCCTTGATTCCTAGTTTAGAAAAGTCATTGCACGCTTTGGCCGAAAGTTTTCAAGGTGTGCATCCCCCGTTCATTCAATCTTAGAAGGCTTTGCACGCAGGATTAGTTTAGTGTATAAGCAGTGAATTGAAATAAATATAATATTTAACGACAGTATTAGCTACGAAAGGGTAGTCGTAACTTTTCTCTAAAATTTCTAATGAAAGTTTACAATTGTACTGTAGTCCATGGGCTCAAGACAAGATTAAATGGTTGTAAAACGAACATAATTCAATACCACCAGAGTTCAAAGTAGATTTTCACAATGGGAGATGTCTGGTCCAGACAACTATGGTCTTCATAGCTAAAATTTGTCAAATATATTTGTGCAAAGAACATGTAACTACTATTTTCGTTTAACTAGTATGAAAATAATTAAAGAGTCGACGCTTCTTTTCGCCACTTAACATTATGTGTCATCAAAAAGAAAATATTAGCAGATTAACACTATTATTTTAATAATTTACTACAAGATACTTTTTTCCGTTTAAAACTTCAAAACTTATTTCAGAAGATATACCTTTAGTATATAATACAAATATAATCAAAACATTTCGATGACTCTCCATTAACCATTCAATTTAAATTTCCATCAAAAATGCACATTTTATATCTTTTAATTACCTACGTGAGTTTTGATCATTAATATTTTTATTCTAAGCCCATTGTGCATCTTGTGAGAAAAATCTTACTGTAACAAGGAATTAAAATAGTAAAACGTCCGCATATTGTATACTTTGTTCAATAAAAGATACTTTACTTCGAAATTGCGTTTGCAATGTAAGAAATATTTTCTTTTTTAATGTGAGCCAGATGTACAGTGGGCAACTTTTGAAATGCCAAGAAATAGAATTACGTGAAGGAGAATATCCGGAATGTGCCCAGGCACCTCTCTATTTTAGGTGGAGAAGCGAGTAGAATAATTAAAACCAGCTTTCCTTACTAAAGCCTGGTTCAGTTAGCAGAGAGATCTAGGGAACTATGAAGTGTATCGGATGTACATAAAAGCAATGAGGTGGAAATGGGACTAAGATCATAAAACACTCCGAGCAGACTTATTGCCCCGCTCTTGTAGGACCCACACTAGGTGAAAAGTAAAAAATAGAGAAAGTAGCTTAATGGGAGAAACTTCTTTTCGTAGTATTACATACTTTTCACAGTCTTACACTTACAGGTACAGGTAGGCACTTTGCACGGAGATAGAACTTTTTTGTTTTCTTCTCTTCGTGCTTCAAAGACGAAGGAAGTTGTACTGTAGGCTGTCATAAGCGAGAGCATTGGAAAATAGATCAAAGGCTTGCCAAACGGACTCCTACGTACGTGTCTCTAACTTACAACAATTATCAGCATTTACTTCAGTTTATTTTCCAGTTCAAAAGTTTTATTTTTTTCCCAGCTCTCTCTCACAAAAGTAAAACGATTCATTTCTATTTTAGATGTCTTTTGTTTGTCATATTTGACTCATTGAATTTTAAACGGTTCCACACGTAAATAATAATAATTATTTTATAGTCTCAATAAAAGACAGCCGCCAAAATGGGACATGAAAAAAAACTTTTTAGGTTAAATTTATGGACAGCATCAAATAATCCATGCTGTGCCTGATATCATAGTTTTTAAATCTTGTAAATGAAAGTATTATTTAGGGTTATAAAGTTTTGTGACCTTTTCACGAGACAAAAGGAAACACTTAAAATTGTCGTTTCGCTTAAAATTAAACAATAACTTATTAAATATGAAACAATTACGGAATCAGTAGAGATTTCACTAAATTAGTTGGAGGAACAGTGTAGCAGTACTTAATTAGAACATTAACTTTTGTTACAAGTAGTTTCTATCATGTAAATAAACGGAATAAAGTTTGTTAGCTCCAATTAAATTCTAGTGTCATTGGGTATACAGAGACCAGCATAAGAAGCTCTTAAAAAGGGAAGTGAAGTTTCCCTTTAGTATTAAATATTCAATGCTAAACAATGGTTTCCGTTGTTCTCTATTTCCAGAAGCAAGAGTCAATAGCGAGAAATAGAAAAGGGGAGTTGCGAATTGTACATAATATTATTGTGTACTGTACTCGTACTCCTTCCTCGTATGAAATGAAGGAGTGGAAGAAATTTCTGAGTTTAATATATATATGGTGTAGGTAATTCAAGGAAGCCAAAGTACACCGACGAATTGAAGTTGTACTTTTGAACAAAAAGGATTGTGATTGTGACTGACAGGAGGACTAGGGCTGCCTTATGCATAATGTACTTTTGTAGTATTTATTCGGAAAATATTAGCTGTACTATAACTGTGGGAAGCTTTAGATGAGATGAAAGTAAGCCTTGAAGGAGTCTCTAAATGCACTTGACAGCAGGTTGAGCAACGGTAATGGTTGATAAAATAAGCAACAAATCACATGCAGTCAAACATGTCTGATTTGTCTAGAAAGCGTTCTCTATTTCCTGAGTACATGTCAATTCCTTTCATGAATCTTTTAAAAATCCAACTTTTCTCCTTATAAACTCTTGAAATTACGTGTCAGAAATAAAAGTAATGGTTCGCAACTCTGGGATGTATAAATAGAAAACATTTGCAATGCAATTTTTTCCTTCCACTAGGCAAACCCTATATGATTCTCAGTTAGGAATATACGTATGCCTTCTACAACTAAATGATTAACATTTCCTCGATTATTTCTGGCCCTCTGTGCCCCAGATATTTTATTTATATATGCACATGTTTATGTATTTTAAAAGAGCGTATATTTGTAACATCTATTAAATAAAACATGACCCGAATACTTTGCTAGGTAGCTACTTTATAATGATGATATTGTTCCGTAGAGCCGACCCTTATAAAAAGTTTCAGTAGGAATTGTCTTAGGAAAAACTGCGGGTGAAGTAAGAGGATCTACATACGATTACAGTCAATTTCAAAAAAGATGAATAAAACATTTTGGATGAGTTTAGCAAAAAATTAAAGGGATGTCTTCGGGTTGAGTCTGTCTGGAAAAAGTTTTTAGTCATTACTGAAAACATTAGGGAAAAATGAAGCTATATATAGTACAAAAGGGGACTATTACGTATCTTTTGGTGGGGAAGTATTGGGACCCCCCAGTGTGATGGTAATCGAGTTCTTAGTACCTGTCCATAAAGTTGTCTACTAAGTCGGTCTTTATAAGATATTGTGAGATATGTTAACCCGTGCTGTAAAGGATGCTTGCAATGTGTAAAGTGTGCATAAAGGGTGATGAATTATTTTCATTTTTCTTCCTTTTTCTTCTTTCTAGGTGATGTAAGATCATTTTACACATAAACTTATGTACATAAAACCTGGTTGTGACTGAAAAGATATTCATTCCCTGTTTAGTAGAGCAAGGTAAATTGGGGCATGTGTGTGTAAATTGAAATTGTGTATGAAACTGATTTATTAGACAAAGCTGAACTGCGAGATTCTTCATGACGAGTCTGCATTGGAAGTTCGTTGGGCTGTCGTTGGAAGTGGAGAGACGATCGTCTTCCAAATGGTCGGCCGAATCGGTAAGAAACAAATAAGAAAGTGATGAAATTTTCAGATGAGAAGAAAGGAGCTTTAGTCACCAAATCCGATGAAATGCCATCAGGGTAGGTAGAAAGTAGAAGGTGACATTTTGTGAGTAGGAAGATAATATTCTGAGAGGAATTTCTTTTTTACAGTCTTCACTTTATTGTTAATGTGGTTCCGTCTTTGCAGGTAGTTTCGACACATTTTAAACAGTAATTCCTTGCCTGCAGGAGAATTAAGAAAACCGAACTTAGGTATACTAACAACCGAGTATTTACGCCTTCTCCTATTGTGTCCATGTAGTAATGCACGCTTTGTAAGATGCTACAGGTAAATTCAGAGAAAGTCTTGCCGGCGTCATTTTAAGCGGCTTACTCAGTCCTAGTCATCTCTTATCTTTTTTTTACATCTACAGTGAGACAGTTAGAAAATCACGAGAATTTTCTCTTTGCAAAATAAAAGCCTTTCCAGTTTCCACTCAGGACCAAAGTAACTTTTTATGTTTTTTACAAGAGCAACTCTGTAGATTTGAGCAAACCGCTGCGCTGGCTGGTTGCCTTGATAAACCAAAGTAACCAAACTGAATTGTTACAGTGAGACGATCAAATGTTTTATTGCCGATGTAAAGAGCATCTACACGGTCATTAATATATCATTTCATTAAGATCAACTATTTGGAATTGGAATACATTTGACGGCTCTGAAAATAATCCAATTCGCAATGGGTTTACTAATACCTACCTATGTAATTAGGAAGAGTAAGTTTAGTTTGCATTTTATTGCAGTCATAACATTTCTTTTGAACAGTCGTTATTTAGCGCAGCCTGTGTACACGTTTCACCATTAGCCTAATTAAAGGATTCTACTATCTTCGTTTTATGATTGTTTCAATTACAGATAGCAATAACTACATGGCTTTCGGATTGTCTGGAGAAAATGATCATTCCACAATGATTGGTGGTGATGGTAAGCGTGTCACTTTTCCATCAGGCTGGGAACCTGTTCCTCCCCTTCATCTCATTTTTTATTTTCTAATGAAGTCTTTATGAAAGTGATCTGACTATTACTATAGCTAAATATTATATTAGGTTTTTATTTGTTATAGCTATGCACAAATGCACAGTAAGCCCAGATTTAAATGTCAATCAGAAATTCTATTCTAAATGAGAAAATCTTAAGCTATGATTTCAAAATTTTAATTATTATCATAAATTTTTAATTGTGAATATTTTAAGAAAATGTAAATATTGCACATATTTTGCCATAGTGAAGTTTTATCATGACAAGTGTTGTTCAGTCTATAAGCAAATGTGGACGAAATGTCTGTTATAATTTTTATATTTCTGTCTGTATTCCAAGAAAATCGTAATTCTCATGAGCCGAATTCTTTTGCAAATTTATTTCTGAGATTTAATGTTTGATTCGTTTCAGGGGAAGAATTAAAGAAATGAGGTGAAAGTAGTTTAGAGGTGCTATCCTATTTAATACTTTGGCTAGAATGACGAGCGTAATGGATGGAATATTTTTATTACAGCGACAGTAGGTTGGTTCGACGAGTCAACAGGACGCGGCTATGTTGTTGACTATTTCCTGGACGGTAAATTTCCATGCAATGGGAACAGAGGCGTTTGTCCCGATGCCAAACTGCAGGTATGTACCTACTGTGGGGATTTACGTACATAAAGACAGTATAATTTTATTGGGGCATCAAAGAGTGTGTAACGTAGCACTTTAGCACCCAAACGTCATAATGACTGTTGGAACTGTGTCGTTGAGTGTTTGTGGAAGTGGAAATTAGAGGGGGATCTTGTGATTCGCTAAGATTTACTAGTGGGAATAAAATGTGTAAATTTCTGCAGACAGGAACCGGATTAAACAACGTGAGACTTTTGAGTGCTGCTGTGGTAAATGGATTTACGATTCTGACATGGCAAAGACGACTGTCTGCGAATGATGACTTGGATAAATCTATTTTGACTAATGGAAGTCAGCCAGTCATATGGGCGGTTGGACCACTTAGCAACCAAGAAGCAGCTTATCACACTCGTCGCAATAAAGGTAGCTCAGAGAGTAGTAAAGAAGTGAGAGAGACGAATCAACTCAAGTTCCTTACTCACTCACTCAAGACGACTTCCTAACAGGAGGATTACACCCAGACAGACACCTCCTATAATAGATCCATGTATATGTCCTAACTAAAACTATATCCACTATATCCCACTACTATATATAAGTGCCTATATGCATATATATTATGTATAGACGCCACTTGAGACTTGTCCGATGATAATAGAACCTCAAGGAGAGTGAATATGGGAAATTGTTGTCTTTTAGTGTTCAAGTTGGGAAGAGCTGTCATCGAAGCACTTTGGAGTGTGACGCAGGCCGATGTAGTGAAATTAAGGCTCATAAATAATTTGACTTGTATTTATCAGGTGGCTACACATGCAACTTTGGTTTGTTTCTAATGTCGTTACGGACAATCTGCCTACCTACCCACCAGCAACCTGCGATTACTCGCTTCATGTTTATTGCGCACTTAAACTTATTGTTAAGGCTCACCGAACATTTCCCTAGCTTTCTTTCTTAGAAATGGAAGTCAAAGCAGACTTTTCCCACCTGGGGCAATGCATTTTAAATAAATGAATTTTGAGGGAAAACTTTGCCGAGGGGCATAACAACGGGAGCATTCCTCTATTAAATAGAGAGAGAGAGAGAGAGGTGCCGTCTCGTTCTACACAATTACAGAGATGAGATAGTTTTATTCCGACTCCTCTCTCCGAATTTCGAATCCTCACAGCTAGAATGGAGTTACTTTTCTTCTCCGCTTCGTATGACACAAGATATCTGTAAATTCCGTTCAGGCACCTACATAATAAGGTTCTTGTTACACTGTACACATACAGATAGCTTCAGTTACGACTAGAACAGAGCGCTCACTCTCACTCTCACTCTGGCTACATGGCGGTGGCAGTGTCAAGGATAAGTTCTTCTTCGATAAAAATACAATGTTTCCGCGTAGAGAGGGAAGGGTTTGGAACTAAATAAAAAAATGTTCTCCTATCTGTACGGAGAGAGGCTGTTGTGGACTACTTTCGCCACTTTATCTGACAAAGTGGTTTTAGTCCAGACCAGAGAATATCTGAATGAAATTGTGGGATCATTTTTACCTTAACCCTATTTTTCTTTAGATGACATTTTTATTGATTTCGGCCGAGTGCCAAAATGGAATTGCCCAGCCCCGGAGCCGGAGAATGGGATTAGCTCAAGCACAAGTAATCCTTCGCCTTCATCCCCGATTGCCCATGTGCTCGAGGGTCACAGTCAGAGCCAGAGCAGACCCGGACAACAGAATCCAGTCTCTCCGAATGTTCAAAGTCCCTTTGCAGATTCTACTTCAGCAGCCACTCAACAGATTGCTTACGTTTATAAAAACTTTTCCAGCTCTTGGAATGTGCCCCCAATTCAATGTCATGAGCCAGAAGACGGAGTCTTCTACGCACAGATAGGGCCTACTGGCGGAAAAAGAGGATTTAATGCTACTACAGGTTGCTTTGAAAAAATTCTTTAAGCCGCCACAAATACTGCGTGCACTACTTACTCAGGAGTATACAATATCAATCATTCATTTTAATGATGTAGGCTATCCGAGTCCGATTCAACAGACAAATGCGTGGTACATCAACGGACTCCTTCTCCCAGAAATCTACGTCGTTCGACACAAGGCATACACATTCGGTAATTTTTCAGCTGAATTATCAATAGATTCTGTGATGACGTCTCTGTGGAAGCCTCATCTTTCCACATCTCAATTTAAAATACACAAGTCCATTGAAATGGAAATATATTCTATGTACATATATAGCAACTTTGTTATTTTTTCCATTTTAAATTGTTACAGTGGTGGAAGGAGGAAAAAATGCTGAGATCCCATCAAAATATCATCCTTTCTACATTACTGACGATCCAGAAGGAGGATACCAACTCAAGTCTGAACTACAGAAAAAAGTACAAATAATATAGTTGCAAATATTTGCATTGCTCTGTGTAATCCGCATTTTTGATAAAGGCATGGGCAAGTAATCTGATGCATGACTTATTATGATGAATGGGGTTTGATGTATGAATGAAATGCCATCTGTCATCGTAGAAAATTTTGGGTAATCTATGACTGCAGCGCCATCTCAGATCCTACAATATTTTATGGATTATGATTAATGGATTTGAATGGATTTTCACAAATGGATTTTATTTTAGTGGATTTTTAAAGATGGCATTTCAGTCATTCATCAAATGCTTTCATTATTCATAGGAAGTCATTCATCAGATTATTCATGTCATTTGATAACGAGAGAGGTGTCTAGGTAGAGCCTCCTCCTTACGTAACGAACACAATAATAATATAGCGTTATCCATGTCTCACGTTGCCATTCTCATCTGCCTGCCACCCGGAGATCATCTATGTTTGGCTATTGCAGAATTTCGCCAGTAGGCTTACCTGTTTACATTTGAGACAGCTATTTATGAAGAGGAACAATAAATCTTTTCGACATGTTGCTATTGCTGTCTTACTAGGGGAATATGAAATCACGTTTTTCCTTGTTTGCATTTGTAGGCCGTGAAAGTATTTGCTGGAGTGAGCTACGATGAAAGAGGGAACAGTATACCAACAACCACAGGGCGTTTATGCCAATGGGTAGAAAATGATAAACAGCCTGCCGAATCCTTCACCTCATATGGAGCTTACCAACGAAGTCTCTCCCTCCGGTGCGACGAAGGCCAACCAGGTGAATCACAATAAATAAATAACCAACATTTCCACAGAAGACATGGAAAATCGTTTTGGACGGAGCCTACTCTCGACAGGGCTTTCTCCTCCTCCTCTCTCTCTCTCTTTCTCTTTGTCTGAGGAGAATACATTTTGAGTGTCTCTTTTGAAATGCAATGCAATGTTTAGTTGGAAGAAGAATTGTTTGGAATATAAATGTGTGTTTTGTAGGAATTCTTCAGTTTTCACCTGATGAGAATACGCCGAGTCTTGTGTACTACCAGGTAAAAGATCTTAGCTCACCTCCTATAGCTACTAGAGATAGAGGCTAAGTTCCGTTGGAAGAGCACTTGAAAAATATTGTTATCCCACTAGATCTTCAAATCAAATAATTCTTGAGAATATTGCATCATGTGCCGCCGTCCTCGACTCCCTAATACTCCGACTTAGTGACTTATTATTTGTTGAGCAGTGGTCGTAGCCGTCGTAGAGATATTGCAAGGAGTCGTATGGGATGGGATGGGTCTTGAGAATTTCATTTGCTCTTTGTTGTTGTGTACAGAAGACTGAGCCGGGATATTAGAGCCCTATATTCTATTTGTATTTATCTAAAGGGAATTTGTAAAGCGGAGCGTGTAGTATTTACCCAGGCAGGCAGAGGCCTATGTATCACCCGTAATGCCTGTCTAAATGCCCTAATGCCCGCTATCTATGTACGTATTATGTATGTCTCTGTGTGCAGTCGTATTCGGGCAAGTACCAGGGATGGAAGATCCACGTCATGGACAAGTGCGACAAAGAGCGAGACGGAGTGCGGACGAAGGAGTTTGTCGAGAAGCCCACAACTGCTAAGAGCGTAAGTCAAAGGGATCAAGACATTGCAGAGAGCATTCAGCAAGGAGTGAACGTCTCTTCGCCCACAATAAACGGAATCAAGTGAGTTTCTCATCATTGAGCAGAGCAGGGCGGGAGTAGGGAGCTTGGAGCGGAGTCGGGAGAAAGGAGTGAATAAAAGCCCGTCTGTATTAATCTGTTTTTCAGAGATGTTGTCAAAGAGGATCAGACAGGAGGATCACAGCATTTAGTGGACTATCTATTTGTGGGCGAAAAGCCCTCGTTGGCTCCTGCACCTGAGTTGCCGGATGCTGGCCATCTTAGTCCGAAACAAGTAAGCCGTGCAAAATCACTTTCTCACTCGATTCACTCGACCCAAATCCAAGGTTTTAATGGATACAAATGTCGGGTTTTCACTCCATCTAATGCAATTGTCTGCTCTCCCTAATTCCAAATACGTTTTTGACTGACGGATCCCTGTTTTCTTATTTGGCAGCCGGAAATTTCCCCATTGGCTGGGCAGGCACAGAGCGGAGCTGCTCAAGGACTCCCTTTGAGGCACGAAATACATCTGCCCATTCAGCCAGAAACAATCCCACTGCCTCAGACTCCTTTTCATCAAGTTCCACCTGATTTAGTCGGCGGAGCAAGAATTCCTCAGCAGGTCTACGCTCCCGTCCAGCAGCAGCAGCAGCAAACTAGCTACGCCATTCCCATGCAGACGGCAGTCGGTCCACCGCCACCTCCTCAAGCCATCACTAAAATTCAAAGAAATCCCACGTACACCATTTTAGATGCCTACGGCCGAAGAGTTGGCGAAACTTCGGATCCTGCGGTTATTTATGACAATCGACCCGCTCCTCAAGAGTACTCCCTCCTGCCCCCAAGACCTGCTCAGCAGCAGCAAAGCATCCTGCAGCAGACACAGCAGATTGTCTATGACCAAATTCCTCAAGGAACCGTTTTCTATGCTTCCACCATCGCCCCGCCGCCGCAATATTCCATCGCCCCACAGCCACAATATTCCAGCGACGCCCTCGCCCTCCCCTTCCAGTACGATACTCGGCCCAAAGTAGAATTCTCCAGCGTCTTGGGTCGCATACCCGCAGAAATGGCTCATCGGCAAGGGAGCCATGTCATTGCCATCCAAAACGCCCCGGCCAGACGGCCTTCGGGACAGCAGCAACAAGAGCAACTGCCGATGAGTTCGGAGAACGTGCGATACATCGAGTACCCGCCGGTTCATCTCCGACTCCCGCAGCCACCAGCCAACTGGCCTCGCAGTAGAAACCTGCCGAAAAGAGAAAATCTTCCCGAGCAACGACGCCCCGCACTTTTTATCAACAACCGAGATCAATTAAGAATGAGCTTGAAGAGATCCGGCTCTCCAGGCCCTGATCCGGATATTAGAAATGAAAATATACTTAGAGACTTTAGACGGAATGATGCCAGCCAAGTGTTAGTCTCCGATTTCCCTGCCGAGGTATACAGAAGAATGCCCCAAAGGAATCATCCCCACACAAATCCCGCTGAACAATCAGGTACCTACCTACACATAGCCCACTCCTACTACCTTCAACACTTTTAGCAAACTGCTCTGCAATTTCTTCCCTTTCCTTCCCTTAGTTAAACACTCTCGACAAACTCTCCTTTCACTCTCCACTCCGCTGCACAATATTTCCCGGATATTAAACCGAGAAAGGTAAATAGTATACTCTTTCCGATGTTTGCTGTACATGCCGCGTCTGTTAAGCAATCACTAAGCACTATTAATGCTCTAAATATGAGTAAGGAGAAAGTGCAACAACTCCCATTGTCCAACTTCCCATAAATAGCTCACGATGAGAAATATTTATCTGCGAATACTAAATCGATCCATTTCCTGGAATCACATTGATGAGGGGAAATGCAGATGTTAAAGCTACAGCAAATACTCAACTCTCTATTTTCACTCACTAGCAATACGCTAAATAAATACAGCCGATTAAGCTTTACAGCCGCCAATACTATGCGCTATGCTCTAAGTTAACTCCTCGTTCATACTTACAACTGAGTAATGCCACTGGAGAAAGTACCAATAGGAAGACAATACAAGAGTTGGCTATTGTAGATAGCAGGGGCACATCATATAAATATATAGGACTCATACCCATTCCCGGCATCATAAGTCAGTCAAAGTACGCAATTTTAGTTCCCTAATAACCACAGCCAGACGTAAGTACCTACTGAGAATGCAAGTAATTCCTATCTAATAATAATGTGAAGTTTAATAATTTCACTGCCTGGCAACTTTAAATTCAGCTCGAATTGAAGAGACTATTGTTTCTGTTGGCGTGACGTCAATTTGAAACAGACGACGACGTAAATATCACTCACTCAACATTCAATATAACTACAATACAACGGTCCTGCGCTAATCCGCGAACTAAGCCGTTTTCCAAGAACCATGCAAGTGTCGAAATGACCGACCAAGAGACTTGTGTTACACAGGGCGAATGAT